>QEOT01007495.1:31325-87688 GCA_003123785.1 Pterocarya stenoptera
CCCATTCTGGCGATTTGGGCCTTAATTGGTGTGGTGTGGAGCCCTCGGTGGTGGTCCGATGTGGTTATACAGTGTCTGTCCATGTAACACCCCGGTTTTTACATGTTTTTTATTGAAGGGCTTTTTAATTTAATATTTGTTTTTGAGCCGTTTAATTTCATTTAAACGTGCTTACGCTAGATTAGTTTAATGTGCTTTTATGATTTTAATTAGTGTTCTATGATTTAATTGCCTTTTTTTTTAAAATATGTTTATTACTGGAGTTTAATGTTTTATTTTAATTAGTTTTGAGTTTGTTTTGATTTATTTAATTTGTTGTTTTAAAAATAGTTTGTTTTTGTGGATCAGTTGTGACTTGAAAGTGGTGAGGATTGGACCTCATTTCTTTTCCCCATCTTTTATTTTCCTCTTTCCTTTTTCTCTTCCTTTTCTTTTCTTTTTCTTCTTTTTCTTTCTCTCCTTCCCGTTCGGACCACCCAGCTCGCGTACACTCTCTCTCTTCTCTCTCACGTCCATTCGGGCTTACAGCCACCAGTGCCGCCTCCGACCGCCCGTGGTCGACACCGCTGGCACCACTCGGTTCCCCAGCTGCCGGCGAGTTCACCCATAAGTTTTCAGGCCGGCTAACGCCGCCAGTAGCCTTGCGAAGCCTACGGCTTCTCCTCGCCGTTCCGCCGCTGTCCGGCCACCATTGGCCACCGTTTATTCACCAATTGATTACCAGCACCTTGCCGTCCTAACCGAACCATTTTTGGCCCCGATCCGTCGCCGGAGCCGCCCCTTTAAACACTCTCTCCGATTTGTACTTTGTGGCCTTAAACCACCGTTTCGGCCGCCACCCACGACCAACCTTCGATACCATTAGCTTCATCGACCTCATTAGCCCCTACCCTATCAATTTCAAGTCTTCATTTGACCTCGTGTAAATTTGAGTTTACAGTGTATTCGGCCACAGTGTTTTTACACTATGGAGTTGCTGTTTTTGGTGCTTCCAGTTCCTCCGTGATCCTCCTAAAATTATTTTCAAGTGCTATAAGTATTTCTCCAAAAGACTTTTAAGACTTTAATATATTTTTGCACTAAAATATTTTATAAACTGTGTTTTGGTTATCTGGTTGTATGGATAACTGTTGGTTGTTGGTATTTGTTGCTTTCATGGCATTGTGCACGCACGCGTGGGTGTGTGTGTGTTTTGAGGAAACTGTGTTTAAGATTTTACGGGTGCGTGTGTATCCCCCCAAGCCGAGATGGGATATTATCTCAATGGAGCTCCTCTGGACACTCGGGAGCGGAATATATTGAGTGTCGTCCCCTGGGGCTTTTGCCCGGGACTTGGACGGGATGGTAGCGCTCTCGATCCAACTCCGTGACTCCTCGGGCTGGCGGGGGTCAGAGCATGCCTGGCTATGTATGCGGTGGGCGCTGAACTGGGCATCACTCATGTATCACTTGCACAGTCGTTACCCGTGGGGTGAAGATGGGAAGCCAGAGTATGTGGATGGTCCCTAGGGGAGGCCATGGTGCATACGGTTAAAATTGGAATTAATGGAATTATTCCTGGAATTGTTTTTATGCCAAATGGTATTTTTTGGAATGTGTGGAAAATTGTGATATTTGAGAAATGTTGTTTTCTCGGGTTTTACGCTTGGGTCATCATGTGCATGCATAGCATTAGTGGTTTTAATATATTTATTGTCTTTGAGCTTTTTGGGTTTTACTTACCTGCGATTCCATTTTTGTGGGACTGTAGATTTTGATGCAAGTTTTGATGAGGCTGAGCCCGAGGATGCGGCTCCGCCTGAGGAGTAGGGACATGGGCTATATTTGTGTTTGAAGATTATTGCTGCTTATGCTTATTGTATTTTATTTGATTTGATGTTGTTTTGTAAACAAAAATTGTATTATGTTGACATGTGGATTTTCAGTACTCTGATATTGTATTAAACTCTGGTACTTAGTTATTTGACTTAACCCTTCCGCTGCGTATTTTATTGTACACGTGTTGCATTGCACACACTCAGCACATGTCAATGGGGTGTGTGACCGTGTTGTCATCATCCCGGGTGTCTCGATTTCTGTGTGTGTCTGTACATGGAAGTTGGGGGCGCCACAGTCCATACATCCATGCTAGTGAATAGTAAATAAATACAGAGAAAAGAAAGAGATATGGACATATAGATTTATGTGGTTCTGCAATAGGACTACGTCCATGGAGGTTTGGGGAGAGGAGAGTCTACTATAATATGCTTGTTTTAAAGTCTCTCATGGTCTCTCATCCTCACGGTACAATGGATATTACAAGTCTATTTTCTGGTGGAGACATTGTGCTGGAACTCCTGTCATGAGTTGAAGAAGCCCTAGTGGAAGTCGAAGTCCACTAGGAGATGCTTGGCCAAAAGTCCCTCAAGTCATCTAGTTCCTTCCCCCTTATCTTCTAAACCCCCTCCTTTATGTCCCGTCATCTTTCCTTTATGTTATATCCCCTCTTTTCATCCTGACACAATGTCTTCCCTCAACCTTTTGTCCCCTCCTTGCTCTCTTTCTTCCCTCCTGATGAGTCCCCCAACATTGGCTGGGCCTAGAAAATACCATGGGCCCGGTATATTTTATCCATTCTAATAGTATATTATTAAATTTAACTATATAAGTTTACTAAACTACATAAGTTTTAGTTATATAACTATATAACTATACTAATATATATGATCGATATATAGATAAACATATATTTTTATAACATAGGTACAATATCAGAGTGGGATTCGGAGTCAGAGTCAAGGTCAAGGCATAATCTAATTAGATTGGAGTCGGTGTCGATACGGAAGACAACTCCGACTAAAAAATTAAAAAAAGAAAAGAATTGGACTTTGACTCCATTTTATCGTAGTTGGAGTGGAGTTGGGTTCGGAGTCAGATTTTCATATTTCTGCTCAACTAGTTATAAATGGTATCAGACCCTATACCAACTAGAATGTTGGACTTGAGCAATGCCACCTACGATGGACTGGCCTAACAAGTACAACAGTCATACTGACTGATAAGTCTTAAGGGAATGTGGTATACAAAATATCACATTTCTTAAGAAGCATAAGTTCTTACTTTTTATAGTGGTTCCAATGGGGACGAGGCCTTACATCTTTGAAGAAATCGTGGATGAGAGTGACATAGATGACATATGCATGCTACAGAATGGTATAATGTGGTAGACATAAAATAAATATGCGTCTTTAATAATAATTTAATTTGAGATTGTAAATGCCATTTAACAAATTAAAAAAGTTGATAAATAAATTATTATTTTTTCACATAGTTGATAAACGAATTAGCATAGAATATATTACATTAATCATTAAAGATAATATTACTAATTCAATCAAAGTTACATGAGCTTAATTTGTATCTATCCAAGGTTTTTTTTTTTTTTTTTCAGCCAAAGGTTTTTCAAAAAAGAAAATCACAAGAAAGGGAGAAGCCCTGTTATAAATTTTTAATTAGATTTGTTAAATTATGTAGAAATGTTACATATAATCATAGAGTGTGCAAGAGCCACACAATTGTTTTGAATAAGTGCAACACCCCACTTAAAAATCACTTTAGGACTTAAGTTTAGCACCTAAGATCCTAACTAGTTTAAGACGGGATTATTTATTTTATTCTTTTTTTTTAGCTAGCATGAAATTCACGCATTGAGTTTAGTTATAATTATTTGAAGAATTTTGTATTTTTAATATTTTTTTTTTTTTTTTGTAATTACCAAGAGGCCAATAGTGGTATGACACATGGCATATTGATGGGCTAGGCTAAAAGGCTTTGTGTGGATGGATTTAGAAGTAGCCCAAGCATGTTTTATTTAGGGCCCTAATTTACTAAGAATGAGACGGGTTAAGAATAGGTACCATAAGCCCTAGACCCATTTGGGATTTATAAGATTCTAGATCTTTCTTGAAGAACCTTAGAAATTAGGCCCAATATGTGATGGACATGAAGTTATTGGGCCTAACTTAATTAGGGTAAAGGTCATTGGCCCAACCTAGGAAAGACCTAAGATTGGGACCCAACTTAGTAGACCTTTTAGTCCATAGGTAAACCTCACAAATCTAGACATAAGGTCCATATAACAACCCCCACCAAAGCCCACATCCAATACATACACATATGACCCAACAAGCCCAACCCATGAGACGCAACAAGCTTATCTTTTATTTCATCCTTCCAAATAAAGCCCACACATACCATACCAATGGGTTCCCTCAAGCCCAAGATGAACAACATGCCCTAGGGTTCTACCCAACCATGGTTAAGCTTCTAACTTGAGTTAAGAAGCACAATTCATCCCACACATGAATAGTAACCTTAAAACCATGATTTTTTAATAGTTTTCTTTAAATTATTTTTGTCACATTTATGATTTGAAATTTTTGGTTTTTATTATTAATTTGCATTATTCTTAGACTAACCTACAAGGTTAGGATTGATCCAACACATGTCGATTCGAACCAAGTCATGTCAATGCCTAAATAACCACCAATCGACACCTAGGTGCACCACTATGTGCACTTCACAAACCAGCCCCTTGCCCATGCCATTTCCTCCAATTTCCACAGGAAATTTCACTATTCACACCTCACCACATCGCTTATGGTTCAAACTTGGCATTGGGCGAAATGGCTCCAAAAAACCAAACCAAAATCCAACTATTCCCTTAAGAGGTGTAGTAGAGACCCAACTAAATGACCTTGGTGACTTCATGAATTTTCTACTCTTCCTTGAGCCCCTTCTGCATCCCATCACCCCTTCCATCCAATCCCTAAGAGGTTCCTCAAGTACTCAAGAGCTTTTTGACCAACTTTTCGCCAACGAAATGCCAAAACTGATTGACATTGGCACAAGGTGCCACTCAGCAACCACCTCCATTTCACTCCCTTCCATGACATGCTCCTAAATGATCACTTGGCAGCCAATCCCTCAACCTTCCACCTCTTGAAAAATTCATCAAAAGGAGTCATCATACCTACAAAACAAAGCCATGGAGATAGGACAAAAAGGTGATGCAAAACTGGCCAGCCTTTGAAGATCCCTACCCTACGGCATCTAGCATTGCATTTTGTTTTGTTTTTCTGAATCATGGTAGCACCTTCACCCTTACACACAATGCAGCACCTACCCTTGAAAAAATTATGAAGTTATAGGGCACTATTCACCTGCACAAGGATGACACAATTTGATTTTTGCACCTCCACACTCCACCTCCCACTTCCACCAATCCCAAGCCTCTTCTTTATCCAAACCCATGCTCCTCACCCTCCATGAAGCCCTATAAATACCTCATTCACCCATCACTTCCTCACACCACTCCTTAAAGCATTCATCTAGCATTCTTGAGATCCATTCCCTCTTAATGTAATAATAGAGTGAAACCGAGTGGGTTTGAGAGTGTTCTTGAAGTGAGTTTGTGTTGGGAGCTCAAAGGGCCACGATTTTGTAAGTAATCTTGCCCCATCCTTTTTTTAGTTTTAGCATAGCATATTAGGCTTTAATTTATGGCATGGGAATGAAATTTTAATTGAGTTTATTGAGGATTACCATGCTAAATGCAAACTGGGTCAATGTGTGTATATTGAATAAATAAATTACTTTGGTTTGAATTTTTAGCCATGGCATGTCTTAATATGATTTTATATGATTCACTAAGGTCTTGGAATAACTTTAATGTTTAAATTTGAGGTTGAAAGCATGCCATAATAGGTTATAAATTCATATCTTGTGTTGATCATCTAGCATGCATCTGTTTTACCTAATTTAAGTTTAATTTGTGAAGTTTTGCTTAAATTTCCTAGGCTTGAATAATGAGCATTTAGAAAAGTCTTGTGATTGGGATAAGAATGGAAATTCATGATTTAGTTAGGTTTTAAAACATTTCTTGGTAAAAGAAAAGCTAGAAACATCATGCATATGCTTAATGGATGGTTTAGTAGTAATTTGGCCTTAATTCACGCTTAAGTGTTAGGATGAATTTGTATGACTTGAAGCTAAGTTTTTAAATTGTCCCTCAGGTTATATTTATAGTTTCTACTTGATGAAATTTGTGCACACATGCATCCATAGATGTTTTAAACTTGGAATCACATATAAGCCTTAAGAGATGCATGCCACGGGTTGGGTATATTTGGCATAGTTGTAGCTTGAATCTTGCAATTCTAAGGGTATAGATAATTTTTAAAATATGGAAAATATGAGGTTTGGTAAATTTGATGAATTTTGGAGCGTGATTGCAAATAGTGAAAATTTAGGACTTTAGTGACTATTTTGGATAGTTTATGGGTAGTTTTGAAAAAACCAATTTTTGAACCCTTTTGAGTATGAGCATCTTCTTTAATGGTTCAAATCCTCACTTAGAATAATTTTGATTTCAGCCGCCTCGATTCTCTAACTTCAGAAAGTTAAGTTAGCCTATAACTTACAATTTGATAATTTATTTATAATTTATTGATAAATGTCACATTCATGATCTAAATGTCATTTTGAGCATAGACATCATATTATATGATACATTGAGTATTTGATTATTTGGTTACATGGCATGTGTAATTTCCACCAATTTAGTATATCATATGAAATTGTCATTTTCATATGAAGCATACCTTATGAGCACATTTCATGAAAAATATTTTCAAACATAGCATGAAAATATAAGGTTTTGCCACGACCCCAAAGGCTGGGATGAGAAATTATCCTACTGGAACTCGTTTGTCCTCTCTAGAGTGAGTAAAATTGAGTGGTAACCCCCTATATTGACAAATAACTGTCAACGAATTTCGAATGGATTTGTTTTAAAGAATACCAGAGCGTAGTCAAATTTATGGCACCTAAGGCTGGTGGGTGCATATGTATGATATTATGATATTACAATAATGATGTTATGATGAAATGTTATTTTACCAATGTATCGAGAATAAGTCTGCAGACAATGTAGTTTCAACATGAGTTATACTACGGTCACTAGTAAGTACTTATAGTGCATATGGGAAATTGTAATGATACCATACGTTTTGATGTTGATAAAATGTTATATTTTTTAAAGATGAATTGTAATATGTTCTTTGTAAGAAACTGTGCATCAAGGTTTTCTGAAAATGGTTAGGAATTTGGATAGGAGACATGTGGTGCCCCAACTTCCATGTACGGACACACACAGAAATCGAGACACCCGGGATGATGACAACACGGTCACGCACCCCATCGACATGTGCTGAGTGTGTGCAATGCAACACGTGTACAATAAAATACTCAACGGAAAGGTTAAGTCAAATAACTAAGTACCAGACTTTAATACAATATCAGAGTACTGAAAATCCACATGTCAACATAATACAATTTTTGTTTACAAAACAACATCAAATCAAATAAAATACAATAAGCAAAAGCGGCAATAATCTTCAAACACAAATATAGCCAATGTCTCTATTCCTCAGGCGGAGCTGCATCCTCGGGCTCAGCCTCATCAAAACCTGCATCAAAATCTACAGTCCCACAAAATGAAACCGCAGGTAAGTAAAACCCAAAAAAGCTCAAAGACAATAAATATATTAAAACAATTAACGCTATGCATGCACATGATGACCCAAGCGTAAAAACCCGAGAAAAACACCATTTCTCAAATATCACAATTTTCCACACACGCCAAAAACACCATTTGGCATAAAATCAAATCCAGGAATAATTTCATTAATTCCAACTTTAACCGTATGCACCATGGCCTCCCCTAGGGACTATTCACATACTCTGGCTTCCCCATCTTCACCCCACGGGTAACGACTGTGCAAGTGATACATGAGTAATGCCCAGTTCCGCGCCCACCACGTACATAGCCAGGCATCCTCTGACCCCCGCCAGCCCGAGGAGTCACGGAGTTGGATCGAGAGGACTACCATCCCGTCAAAGTCCCAGGCAAAAGCCCCAGGGGACGACACTCAGTATATTCCGCTCCCGAGTATCCAGAGGAGCTCCACCGAGATAACATCCCATTTGGCTTGGGGGTGATACACACGCACCCATAAAACCTTAAACACAGTTTCCTCAAAACACACACACACACCCACGCATGCGTGCACAATGTCATGAAAGCAACAGATACCAACAACCAACAGTTATCTATACAACTAGATAACCAAAACAAAGTTTATAAAACAAGTTAGTGCAAAAATATATTAAAGTCTTAAAAATCTTTTGGAGAAATACTTACAGCGCTTGAAAATAATTTTAGGAGGATTACGGAGGAACTGGAAGCACCAAAACAGCAACTCCACAGTGTAAAAACACTGTGGCCAAATACACTGTAAACTCAACTTTACATGGGGTCAAACGAAGACTAGAAATTGATAGGGTAGGGCCTAATGAGGTAGGTGATGCTAATGGTATTGAAAGTTGGCCGTGGGTGGCAGCCAAAACGGTGGTTTAAGGCCACAAAGTGCAAATCGGAGAGGGTGTTCAAAGGGGCGGCTCCGACGACGGATCGGGACCAAAAATGGTTCGGTTAGGACGGCAAGGTGCCGGTGATCAAGTGGTGAAGAGATGGTGGCCAATGGTGGCCGGACGGCGGCGGAACGGTGAGGAGAAGCCGTAGGCTTCGCACGGCTACTGACGGCTAACGGCGGCGTTAGCCGGCCTGAAAACTTATGGGTGAACTCGCCGGTAGCTGGGGAACCGAGTGGTGACGGCGGTGAGGGCCACGGACGGCCGGCGGCGGTACTGGTGGCTGAAGACCGATCGGACGTGAGAGCGAAGAGAGAGAGAGTCGAGCTGGGCTTGTCCGAACGGGAAAGAGGGAAAGAAAAAGAAGAAAAAGAAAAGAAAATGAAGAGAAAAAGGAAAAAGGAAAACAAAAGATGGGAAAAAGAAATGAGGTCCAATCCTCACCACTTTCGAGTCACAACTGATCCTCAAAACACTATTTTTAAAATAGCAAATTAAATAAATCAAAATAAACTCAAAACTAATTAAAATAAAATATTAAACTCCAGTAATAAACATACTTTTAAAAAGAGGCAATTTAAATTGTAGAAAACTAATTAAAATCATAAAAGCACATTAAACTAATCACGCGTAAACACGTTTAAATTAAATTAAACGGCTCAAAACAAATATTAAATAAAAAAGCCTTCAATAAAAAGCACGTAAAAACCGGGGTGTTACAAAGACAAATACTGATTTTCTGCATAACATGCATCTCATATTTATAATCTGTCGTGCATAATTTATCTTTATGCATGTTGGTTGTTAACTTATTGAGATTTCAAGGAATCTCGATGTGGTAGTCTCACTATCATTCTCCTGGGAATGTTAGAAGTTCTATCAAGATCGGAGGAGACCGATTAGGATGGACCAATGGATACGATTGGTTGAGAACTAGCCAAACCTAGAGCAGAGATTAAATTTGATTATGGTGTTCATAACACTAACTCTTCATACCTTAGAGTGTATGAAAGAGTTGATCTAACTGTTGAGACTTGGTTTTAACTACTTGTATTAAGGATGCGCTATTTTTAAGTTTGAACTTATGGTGGTTATTAATGCAATTGGGATGTTGAGTTCATTATGGCATGAGTTTTATTTTAATTCTTATTTTTGAAATGAAATTGAATTTCATTGATAACAGAAGACATTACATCAAATCACTTAATACAGTGGATTGAATACATGAAGGAATTTCTTCCACTGTATACTTGTCTTCTTCAAGGTAAAGCCCAACTCTTGCCAATATATGAGCTGCCATATTAGCCTCTATATTTGTATGAACAACAGACCATGATTTGAGAGCTGTTAATACACCTTTGGCATCTGCAATTATTAAAACGCCTAAACCTACTCAGAGATTCATTTTGAGTATATCAGGAATTAAGTCTACTAGCTCTTTTGAGAAGTATCTTGGCCTGCTTACTGTCATTGGAACATCAAAGAATGCTGCTTTTCACTCACTCATTGATAGGACTTGGAAAAGAATGTTGAATTGGAAGACAGAGCTATCTGTTGCTGGGAAAGAAGTTCTAATTAAGGTAGTCCTTCAAGCCATCCCAACTTATGCCATGGGTATTTTTCTGCTGCCTCAAACAATTACTCAAAATCTAAATATACTCTTGAAGAAATTCTGGTGGGATTACAATGAAGATCAATCCAAGATCCAATGGGTGAGATGAGACCAATTCAGCCAATCAATGGATAAAAGAGGGTTAGGTTTTTGAGATTTTAAAAGCTTCAATGTAGCTATGCTAGCTAAGCAAAGTTGAAGGATAAAGTTGGAATATTCAGTCTTTGAATGCTCTTTTTGATCCACATAAGGCTACTTTAATTCAAACAATTCCTATTAGTAAGGGGGCAGGGAAGATAAGTTGGTTTGGTTGCCCATAAAAAATGGCATCTTCTCTGCGAGGAGTGCTTACCACCTGCCCAAAGAGCTTGAAAATAATTTTGCTAGTGAGACTTCTTGTGGAGAGCAGTTTGAAAAATGGAAAGTTATATGGAAGTTGAGGATCTAGAATGGGGTTAAAGTTTTCATATGGAGAGCATGCAAGAAAACCACTCCTACATTATCCAATTTAATAAAGAGGCATGTTGTGGAAGTGGATGACTGCCAAGTGTGTGGATTAGTTGCTGAAACAACAGGTCATGTGCTATGGGATGTCCAATTGCTAGGGATGTATGGAGTATGAACTATAGAAAGATCGAGAAGATGACAATTCAAAGTGATCGATTTAGAGACATATGAAAGGAGCTGACTAAATGCTTGGAACATGAAGAGCTAGAGGAAGCTGTAGTTACAACAAGACTGCTATGGTCTAGAAGGAATGAAGTCATCCATGGCAAGGGATTTAGACACCCAATGGCACTGTCTCAAACTGTTAAAGATGAAGTTCAGGCTTGTAGAAATGCTAACTGCCAGGTTAATTCAGCCCTAAACAGAATTGTACAACCCCAAGTACAAAGGACATGTCAAAAACTAAATGAGAGAGTCTATAAAATAAACTAGGACACTGCTACAAAATTTTTTAAGAGAAGGGTTGGCGTTAGAGTGATTGCTAGAGATTCCCAAGGGCAGGTCATTGGCACATTACAAGCTCCCAGACCAACGAACTATGAATCATTCACTGTAGAAGCTTATGGTTTTTTGTTAGCTGCATTTTTTTGTAAAGAGATGGGGCTGTCAAAGGTTATACTTGAAGGGGATGCTATGCAAGTTGTATCCATGGCAAACAAGGCTGAAACAAATTTGAGCTTAGGCATGAGTTTTATTTTAATCATTCTTATTCCGCTACGATTTTTACATACTGCTAGTTGTATATTATGATACATTACATATTACTTGTCACAAACGGGATATATAACCATATGTTAGCTGTCCTGACATTTTGAATCTCTATTATAGTTCAAACGGTGATCTAAAGGCGTCGCAATAAGAGTGAGATGTATAAATAAAAAATTACTTATTTTTATATAAATTTTATATTTACTCACATATTTTTAAAAAAATTATAACTTTTACACAGCAAATATCATTTCTATGAACGATGAGAAGGGGCCGCGAGGGGGAGCAGTGAAGGCTAGTGGCGTAGCTTGAATACAAGCAAATGCTGTGATCTGATCCCTGTATATAATAAGCACGATGCACGCTCTCCCACTCTTGACTGAGGCAGGCAGTTCTTTCTTCCAAACCCTAGCACAGCGCCCAACAAACCACCCCCCAACCCCTCCCTTCTCCCTCTCTTTCTCTCTCCCTCTCTCGCCCTAGGTCTTGTTGCATTTCCGGCTATGTGGTTCTGACCGGATTTTTTGTTTACGGTTCTAGAGTACAGTAGTATATTGTGGGTAATGGCTTCCGCATGCGTCAACAACATCGGGATGTCGCCCGATAACATTTTCGACTGCCCTCCGGCGACATTCCCTCCGTACGGTTGGCTCAGCCCTCGCATCTCGTACAGCCGCGAAGAAGACTCCTCGAAACTTGCCGGAGTCAGAGCTCCCTCCGCGGCTGCCATGGAACCTTCCGAGAAGCCAGATCCAGAAGCTTCATATACCGATTTTGAGTTCAGGCTCGAAGATCCTGTCGCTATGCACCCTGCCGACGAGCTGTTCTCCGAAGGAAAGCTCGTGCCTCTCCAGCTCTCAGCGGTAAAGCCCTCGGTCAACGAGCCCACAACCTCGCTGGAGATAATGTCGCCGGAGTTCACCAACTCCCGTGGGAGAGCCGAGGTTTCTGGTACGGACTCCTACCTGTTTTCTCCAAAAGCCCCAAGGTGTTCGAGTAGGTGGAAGGAGCTTCTAGGGCTGAAGAAGTTTTACCATAACGCTAACAACAAACCTGAAACCCACAAGGCGCCTGGGAGCGCTAACCCTAGGTCTTTGAAGCATTTTCTCCACAGAAGCTGTTCAAGATGCTCGTCGTCTTCCTCTGACGTGTCGATGAGCCTCCCGTTGTTGAATGACCCGGACTGCGAGTCAGTTTCCATGTCCTCGCGCCTCTCTCTTTCCTCATCATCCTCTGGACCCGAACACGAAGATGTCCCTAGGCTTTCCCTGGACTCCGACAAACCAAACTCGAACACGATTTCTCTTCACCGGAACCCCAAAAACCCACCAAGGATGAGAATGGTGACACCGAGGGCAATATCGTCGGATAATAATACAAATCCGATGAGGATGGGACGAAGCCCGATAAGGAGGGGAACGGGGGAGCAATCAGGTGGGGCGGGGAGTAGAGGGGTATCCTTGGATAGCCCGAGAATGAACTCGTCCGGCAAGATAGTGTTTCAGAGCTTGGAGAGGAGTTCGAGCAGTCCGAGTAGCTTCATTGGAGGGCCAAGGACGTTGAATCATAAGCAGAGGGGAATGGAGCGCTCATACTCGGCGAACGTGAGAGTCACTCCGGTTCTCAATGTTCCGGTTTGTTCGCTTCGTGGGTCCTCCAAGTCGGTCTCCATGTTTGGGTTAGGCCAACTGTTCTCGTCGCAGCAGAAGAGAGAAGGTAACGGCAGCAATAGAGGCTCGCATAGTAGCTTTAGGAACCGCACTGATCGAACCTGAGGGGAGCGGAGGAACCATTGGGTCTTTGCTATTATTTGAATAAAGCAAATATTGATCACGTGAGAGATGGTTGGGTTAGTTGGTTTCTAGGTAGCCAGCTACTTAAATCGGGCTTTCTTTCTTTCTCTAACTGATTTTAGGCCGTGCATGTGTCGTGTAAATATGCGGGGAGGAAGGATTGGGGATCTTGAAGCTGGCTTTTGTTTGCTGATAATTTTTTTGATCTTTGTCGTTGTCACTGTAGATGCTCTCTACGTACGTTCTCTACTCCTAACTTCAACTTTTAACCCTTAAAAAAAAAAAAACCCAATGGAGAGCAGTAGATTTCAGTATCTCTCTTGGTCTTTCTTATCTGTAAGATATGAATCTGTTTTTGTTTTCAATTTATTTTTGGTGGTCACGAGGCTTTCTGACCGTGATGGTAAATCTATTTGTTAAAGAGCTCGTATGACTTCGTTGTCATTCTTTGTCTTTTTTTTCTTTTTTTCCGTTTATTTGTGCCAGAGATTCTTACCATTAACTTTATGTACCTATAAATTAAAATAATAATAATAATAATAATAACAACGAAGATGGACTATAATTTTATGGTTCCCCCTAATAATAACGAAGAGGGGGACTATTACTTTATGGTGCGTAACTTCTTGCGCTTATCAATCTGTATCTGACGTTGTTGTTTAGCGCGGAGCAGATTTGCGAAATGATACCAAGAATAATTTATAAAAAAACCTATTGAGACCCACTGTCCGGACAAACCCTCGGTGGGTTCAGCGTTTTCCTTGTGTAGGTTTTTTAGCTCGTATACCGAAGCTCCTAAATAAAGAATAATTTATAAAATACAAATGTTTTAATCCTAGAAAGATTTTATAGAAAATTTTGCTATTGGTATCGGTAGTTTGGACCTATACCTATAATTTTTTTTTTAAGATAATTTTTAAATATTTTAAAAAAATATATCAATTCACTAATAAATATTTTTTTAATTATTAAGTTAAAAAAAAAGTATAGATTTATTTGGGGAGTCTAGTTTATCACTCTTAGAAGTATTTTCTTTTCACAAAAGTAATGTACAAATTGATATGGTACATTGGATTATAAAATTATTTTTATTATAAAATATATCTAATGTATTATATGAAGTCATGTTAGTTAGTGAATTTACTATTATGAGATCTTTTTATGGCTGTAACATTTTTTTTATATAAAATATTTAAATTTTAACAAGTAGACATGGGTTGGGTGGTTGGTGTGGAGGTGACCAATGTGTAAAACATTAAGGTATCGTTTGGATATTAAGATAAGTTGATATAAAAAATTTGTGAATAATAATAAAATAGTTTGAATTAAAATATTTTACGGGATTTTAGAATCTGGGTGAGAAAAAGTTGAATAAAAAAATTATAAAGTCAAAATATTATTAGAATATAATTTTTGTTTTGGGATTTGAAAATTTTAAATTGGTTTTTTGTAATTTGTTTGAAAGTTTGAGAAAATTATAATTATTACATAATAATTAGATGAACAAGTTAAAAATTTAAAATTTTGAAATTGAAAAATATGTATTTGAGTAGTAGTATTTGAATGTTGAGATAAGATGAAATGAGGTAGATTGAGACCATCTAAATATCCAAACGGAACATAAGGGTGTGTAATTGATTAATATGCTCTGGTTACCAAAAACATTTTGGATGGACATAGGACTTCCAACTTATGACTTCAAATTCGTCTTGATCGAAAGATGCTTTTATTCCCTAGCTAGCAGCAGCCTCCCTTGTAAGGGTCAAATTAGTAGTCTATAATTAGCCTCAAGATAAAATCGAATATCAAGCTAAGAGATAAAACCAAAAAGAGATAAGATAAGTTGACTCAAACTTCTAAAAATAAAGAAACTCATACTCCTAGAAGAAAGGGCTTCACAAGGTAAGTTAGACACAATCACTCAAAAGAAATAAACTTCTATATAAAGAGGAGATCCCCCACAAATCTGAGGAACTCTCCATAGACTCTCCAGATGCTCTCTACAAAAGCTCCATACATATAAACTCTACCACACAGCGACTCCAAAAGATCTTCCTTAAATTCTTCCATTGTATTGTCAGATATGTGAGGCCATGAGAGATTGTAAAATCACCTATTATAGTGAATTTTACCCCCAAACAACTAGTGGACATATACCGAACTACGCAAATCTCTGTGTCTTTCTTTATCTATTTTTATTTGTTTGTTTGCTATTTATTTCATGGATAAATGCAAAGAGCACAATATCGAAGCCCGAATCACCAATATGGATTCTTTCCTCCCTTCTAGTTTGGTTTGCAAATTTTAGGCATTAACAATTGGTGCCGTATGTGGGATCCAACTTTTCATTATTTCCTGTAAGTGGAAATGGTAGGAGGATGATTCTCCAGCTCACGAGATCTTCTTCAGAAAATACCAGATAAGATCCCCTCAACTTTGTTATTTTTCTTGTTATTTATACTCTAACACTGCAGCGAATAAAAAAAATGTGCAAGTGTTTCGTGCATTGCATGTGCCATGCACAACCCCTGTAAAGCACCAGGGTTCAGATTTTAGCCACCACCCCCATAGCATGATAGGATTCGATGGCAGCCGCCCTGCATGGTGGAGATATTGTGATAGCAGAGCCATCCACCGGCCAACTGTGGGCACTTCGCATAGTATTCACATAAAAATATATCTGCAATTACATAGAATCGTAACAAGTAGTAAAATGTTTTAACGAAAACGGTTATTAAACCCACAGGGAATAATTATACTATTGAGTATTGAAATTGACTAAATTAATTACTATTTGGAAAATCAGATTTTGAAGAATGGTTTATTTAAATTAAACTGAAAAAAAAACATTAAAATTAAGGTTTTTAAAAATAATAAGAATAAATCTAAAGCATTTGACTTCACCTACCAAATCCCACATAGTTTATTCACCCTTGTTATAAAATCTCAATTATCCCAAGTTGATTATAATAATCCCTTAACTATTCAATATTTTCTCTCGAATAATACCAAAAATATCTCTAACTAATAACTCAATATCTTTATGTGAATTTAACTAATTAGAGACTCATTAAGTTTTTTGAATTTTTCTTGAAAATCACACTAGTCGTGGTAAAGCATCTCTGCTTTCGCTTAACTAATGGTGTTTAATTCTAGAGCTCTAATCCCAAATCACTTCTCGGTCTCATTGCAATCCAATAGATCGAACAATAGTTAGCTAAAATATTGTAAGCATTAAGAACAAAGAATAAATACTCAATCATGAAAATATTGAAAAATAAAAATAATTTGGAATATAATTTGTGTGTTCAATGGCTACATCAAAAATATAAAAAATAAAATTACTTCATAATGAAATTAAAAAGAAAAAGAATAAAAATGGTGTACTTTGTTGAAGTCGGTTAATGAAGCATTTAGCTCTCGCCTCTACTCCCGTAGATATGCGTTCTTTCGCGTAGATATGCGTTCTCGAAAGAGCACTTGAAGAATAAAAACAGAAATCAAAGCTCAGACTCAGACTCTAAAATTAAAAACTCCAAAGCCAAGGGCTCCTATTCATCCTACAAATCGGGATTAAATAGATGTTTAAAATTCAAATATGGAAACAAGATAACTGCAACTAGAATCTCGCCTAAGGTTCTAGAAAATAATTTCTAAAGATAGATGTTAACATAAAAGGAATTATCCCAAGAAGAACGGGATTATCTAACTAGAAGATTCAGTGATATGCGGCTTGAATTGCTGAATTTGGGACGATTTCGTTGCTAAACAAATTCATTGCGGAACTTGGATTTGGTGGTCAACAGTAGATTGATCCCATTCGGGACGACTTATCCCACCATGCAAATGTTGTGTGTGCTGAATATAACTGGCGTGGAGGTCACAACTGAACACACGGCCCTCTCCTCGCCTACCAAGTGGAAAGGCTCCCGACCGGGATGAAAGACTCCTCTCGCTAATCTATTGAGTGGAAAAGCTGCTCGACTTTGCTGTTGTCGCCGACGATGTCATTTAGGTTGGCTTTTTAAGTTGATCGGTTTAGACTGGTCGCCAAGTTTTCTCACCTCCCGAGAAGTAAAATATTTCGCACATCTCCTAACTCTTGTCGCTAGCTCTGATCGCCATTGGGTCTCCTCGTCTAACGAGAGGAACAATTATTTTCTTTACTTCCCTCGGTATAAGGCTCCTCACCCAAATCTCCTAAGTTCTCTTCAGATATCGCTACCTCTCATCAGTCTGGATCCGTAGTTTCTTCTTTTGTTCCAAAATGCTCTGATTTTTCTCTAAATCTCCTCATTCCTTCAAGAACCAAGTAAATAAATAAAGATATGTAGAAATCAACTAAAATCAATAGTATTGGAGGCACTTTTCATAAATAAAAAAAAATGATAAAAATTACATAAAAATAGCACTTATCACATGGTGCGGGCGGAGATCAACCAGTGGCTGGAGGCCCACATGCAACAGGCCGCTAGAAACTCAATGGTAGAATTTCTATAGGTCTTAGGAACCTCGTGAAAAATTCATAACTTTTCACTAATTGATCAATTGCGTAGCCTTTAGTCTATCAGTATAACCAGTATTGCCACTCACTATGGTGTTAGAACCACGCTTTTATTTATTTGAGATAGTTAGAAGTGTTAGAATGCGATATGGTCTGTACCATTAGAATCATTTGATTATTTAGAATTTTATGACCTAATAATACCATTTTCAATTTTTGGATGAAACACTTGTCTAAAAATATGTTTTGTTTATTTCGATGCACTTCGAGGTTGAATTTCACTAAAAAGAATTGCACTATTAGTTTAGTATGTATATTTAAGATTTTTCAGTGCAAAGTTTAATGTTCACTTTTGTGATGCCTCCAAATTCCACTTGGGATCGGACGAATACTTGAAGCGTCGAGACATACAACACAAGGTTACCTGCCCCCGTTCATTACATATAAGATACAATGTTCCTAACATGCATCTAGCATTGTGCAATACTCGCAGTGGATAATTTTTTTTCTTTAGCAATACTATGCACCAAACTGAAATATCCCAAATATTCAAAACATACTTAATACATAATGACATACTAAACAACTGAGATCACAACACTAGTCCAAAATAGTTGCGATCAAAAGAGTGCTGAGATTGAACTCCACAAATACAAGTAGTAGTCTGAGGCAACAACTACTGTACTATTATCTATGTCGCATCGTCACTTAGTCAACAGTTTCCAGTTAGTCGACTCTCGGTTCTCCTTCAGATCCTGTAACAAGATCTATCATTCGGGGGGAATGGTAATTGGGACTACTACAATGACATTTGATTACAAATTTCAGCAAGTTAACAAAAAAACCTTCATACAGGTTAATGATGCATGCATGGCAGTAAAAGCATGAATGCATAATTAAAATCATAAGTAATCATAGCATATCTTGACAAACAACATAGCATAGCTAACATAACTTGAACTAAAGCATAAACTGAACTTGACTTGTTTAAACTGAACTGGATTTAAACTGAGACTTGACTTGACAAGAACTTGATCTGAAACTTAACTTAACATGAACTTCAACTGACTTAAATTTAACTTGACATGAACTTAAACTTGAATTGAAACTTAACTTTGCTTGAACTTGAACTAACTTCTTTACTTAACATGAACTTGGACTTGAATTCTGAAACTTAATTTGACATGAACTTGAACTTGAACTGAAACTTAACTTTGCATGAACTTGAACTGACATCTTTACTTAACATGAACTTGGACTTGAATTCTGAAACTTAACTTTGCATGAACTTGAACTAACTTCTTTACTTAACATGAACTTGAATTCTGACAATCAAAATGATTTCGCCTGTCTTTTTGTTAGGAATAGTGAACAATCAGAATGATTCCGCCCAACATATTCCACCAGAGAGACTCAGACAATCAGAATAATTCTATCATGAGTATTTTAAATCACGTATCTTAACAATCAAAATTCTTACATTGGGAGTACCTAGTAATACTCTGATAATCAGAATGATTACCCCAGGAGTATTTGCATAACTGAACTTGAACTAAATTTTTTACTTAACATGAACTTGAATTCTAACAATCAAAATGATTCTGCCTGCCTTTTTGTCAGGAATAGTGAACAATCAAAATGATTCCGCCCAACATATTCCGTTGGAGATACTTAGACAATTAGAATGATTCCATCATGAGTATTTTAAATAATATACCCTAGCAATCAAAATGATTACACCAGGAGTACCTAGTAATACTCTGACAATCAGAATGATTACGCCAGATGTATCTGCATAACTGAACTTGAACTGAATTCTGACAATCAAAATGATTTCGCCAGAAGTACTTCTCGTGAATTACAAATGGAGATGCTAAGACAATCATAGTGATTATATCGTGAGTATCCTAGACATAACTGACTTGAACATAATTCAAAATATATGACTTACTTGAGACAGAAACATTTCATAACATGGCATAACATGTAACAGACAATATACTTAACATAACATACTTACAACAATGAATATAACATGACATGACATACATGAAACAGATGGCATACTTAACTTAACATGACATACTTGCAATGTATAGCAATACGTGACAAAATATCTTGTGTAACAGATAAATAATTTGTGATAGAATAAATTCTGTACAACAGATAAATATGTACTGACTTGGCATGGCACATATGATAACATACATACATACACTATAGTTCATTTATTTATCACTCATACACATTAAACTGCTAGTAAGTTCAAAGCTAACTTACCCTCGATCGTCGCGTTTCTAGACAAAACTCAAGCGCGATCATAAGGAACTGAAAGTAGTGATTTCTAAAAATTAGAACTTAGTCACTAACAATTAGAAATATGGAAAAAGTATTAATTTAGAGTAAAATTATCATTTTACCCTCTACATGTGGGAAAATGACAAATTTATCCCTAATTTAAGGATTTTACATCCTAACTCCAAAAATCACCAAAATTTACATACATTATCTAAATTTTGTCCTAAACTCAAATATCAACTCAGAAAAATTTAAAACTAAACACAACCATTAAAACTCTATAGGGTCAAAATTTTACATAGGCTATTCCTTTGATTTTTGTTTCTAACTTGTTTTGATCAACCTCTTGATCCATGGCACATAAAGATATGATCTTGAAATAAAAATATCACATGGTTTAAAAAGGTGTCCTAAAATAGATCTAAGTTTCAAACGCAAGATCAGATGGTTAAGAATCAACCAAAACATAAATTTAGTCAAGAACATCATCACTTTGGCCTAACCGAATATCTCCTTGCATAAAATTTCATATCTTTGAAACTAATATGAAATATAGTCAAAACAACATTCTAACATGTATATAAGAGGTTTAGGATCCTCAAAGAAAAATATCAAGGCCATTGGATTAGGATTAAACCATAAAAGATTTAAACTTTCTCAAAACAGAAACTGTTTCTCCTCTTCCAGTTTCTAAGTTTCTAGATCTAAGAAAATATTTGACCAAAACTTTTAATCATGCAATAGATCCTCAAAAAATAATCATATACACATGTTAACAGTACTCCATAAAAATTTCGGACCAAGATCTATCCATTAGCTTGGTCAAAAACTCTAAACTACAACACATTGTCCAGTTTATCGCCTAGATTAACCTTTCTGGGGTTTGAACAATTTTTTATCAATCAAATGATCTCTAAATTGAACAACTAATATATCCACATAAACTAGACTAAAAAAGGAACAACTTCATGAAGGAAACTTTGTGAGAAAATACTTTCAAATTAGGCATACAACAGAGACCAGAAAAACAGCCCGAGAGAGTCTTTTGTGTTCTATCAAGGAAAAGTGTAAAGGAGAGCTGCTTTTTCATGGGAAGTGGACTGGAGAGCCTCTTACACGAGTTATGGAAAGTGATAGAACTGAAAGAAAGCTTGAGCGTTGGCCTTTTCTTCCCATTACAATAAACAAAAATCAGGCCAAGATCTTTTCTCAAGGTGGAGTGTAAAAGTGAAAGAGTGAGGTGACCCTTTAGATTTTTACTTCAAATCTTTCTAGGCCCTCTTTTGGAAAGATCTGGTCAGCCATGTGAGGGTGCAAAACAAAGTCAAGAAGCAATGCTAATGAGACAAAATCCGTGGGCCTTAATGGGCCTAAACCGAATGGGCCTCAATTTTGGGGTTTTAAGAGGGTTTGGGTTGCTATCAAGCCCAAATCCAAAATCACTTGGCCCAATCAATTTTCCAAGGTTAACAAGGTTGGATAATGATGTTCTAACACAACTTGAAGGATTAATAGCATGTGAAGGTATTTTAATCAAGCGATTAAATACAATACTAGAAACTGATTCATTTAGGTTTTGGAGGTCAACTTTATGGTTTGGATAAAACTGTTTAGGATTTCAATTTCAACCATACTTTTGGGCTCTCAGGTGGATTCCAACCATATAGAATTTTACTAGGTTGAAAATCCTTTTTGGGTTGGTACAATTTGAATGATCGGATGGAATAAAGTTTTTGCTTAAGTGGTATGATCTCACACATTGATTCCTTCAAATCCATCAAACGTTCCTCATGGTGCTAAGTGTCTAATATTATTCATCAAGTGTGGCTAAGATTTTACCAAGTGTCCAAATAAAACTTCTCTAATCTAATTTGGACATTCCACACAGTGATTTTGAAACACTGCAATTAGTGCGCTTACTAAGGTTACTATTCACTCCGAAAAAGTGAATCATAAACTTAGCACTAAAAAATCCTATATATTCATATTAACCTACAATGAAAATCGTTTACCAAAATTCAACCTCAAAGTGTCCCTAAAAATAAATTCATAGTTTCAAACAGATGTTTCGTCCGAAAATATGAAAATGGACTTATTGTGCCATAAAATTTTAAATAATCAACTGAGTCTAATGGCGTAGACCATAATGCATTCTAACACTTATAACCACTTCAAATAAATAGAATTACACTTCTAGCACCATAGTTAGTGATAACACACTATGTTGACAGACTAAAACCTATGCGATTGGTCGATTCGTGAAACTTATGGAGTTTTCACGAGGTTCCTAAAGCCAATAAAAATTCCACCTTTGAATTTCTAGCCGGTTATTACAACTTTCCCAAAGAATAATAACTTCAATAGTAGCACCAAGTGCAATGTTTTCATAATTACAGTGTGAAATGTCCAAATTAGGTTAGATAAGTTTTATTTGGATATTTGACAAGATCTTTGCCACACTTGATGAATAATATTGGACACTTGACACCAAGAGGAACCATGAGATGGTTTGTGAAGGAAATCAAGGTGTGAGATCATGCCACCTAAGCAAAATCATATTCCATCCAACCATCCAAATTGTGCAAAACTAAAGAAGATTTCAACCCTAGCGAACCCCAAATACTTAGAAGGTTTCAACCCTAGTGAATCTTAAATACTTAGAATCCAATTGAAACCTCAAAAGCTTAGTTAAAACCGAAACCTTAAACGGTTTCCCCAAACCCGAAAGTTGGCCTCCAAACCTTATTTAATCTGATTTTATAGTTTTGTATTTAATCACTTGATCAAATCACTTATACATACTATTAATTCCTCAAATTAATGTTATGAAATCATTATGCAATCCTTTAAACCTTGGAAACTTGATTGGTCCAGGAAAAATTAGATTTGGGCTTGATAGCATCTCAAACCTTAACCAAACCCTCTTTAAATCCCAAATGAAGCCCACTTTTTTAAGGTCCACAAATTTTGGCCACCTTAGCAAAACTTCTTGAGGAATTATCCACCCACCCATGGCAGGCCATCCACTGCTTCTAATACCCCCAAAGTCGTGCATGATGTGAAGGCCAAAGGCCACCTCACCACCACCCTTCTCTTAGACGTTTTCTTGGCTGTAAACCACTCACTATTTGAACCTTTTTGTGACTTAATCACCATGCCTCAAGATGTCATACAAGGTCATACCTCCATTTTCAAAAGTACTTAAGGCATGTAGGTCACCACTTCCTTCACTTCACCATTTTCACCCCCATTTTTGGACAGAAACCCCTAGAAGCTCTCTCAGGAAGACTCCAGAAGATTTTGGCATGTCATTTTTGGAACCTTTGTAAGTATCTTCTCATATTTATTCCTTCATAAAAGTTCTACTCCTTTGAGTTTAGTTTCCACAGGTATCTCGTTTGTTTGATTTAATGGTTGTTTGATGGGTTAAAAGTTGTTTTAACCTTGGAACGGTCATTCTGGGTGATAATCTGGATAATATGTTGTATTTCGAAGTTTTTGACCAAATTAATGGACAAATCTTGGTCCAAAAGTTTTATGTAGTATTTTCAACATGTTTATATGATTTGTTTTTGGAGATTAGTTGCATGATCAAAACTTTTGATGAAAAATTTTCTTAGATTTAGAAATTTAGAAACTGGAAAAGGAAAAACAATTTCTTTTTTAAAAAAGTTTGAGTCTTTTGTGGTATGATCTTACTCCAATGGCTTTGATATTTTTATTTGACAATCCAAAAGATTTTATCTACATGTTATAATGTTAGTTTGAAGATTTTTTGGCATTGATTTCAAAGATGTGAATTTGTATGCAAGAGATTATACGGTTGGGTCAAAAGTTTGGTCTTTTTAGCTAGATCCATGTTTTGAATTATGTTTAGTTATGTGATTTTAAGTTTAATGCTTGGATCTACTTAAGGAAATATTTTTAAACCATATGATGTTTTGATTAGAAGATCTCACCATAGAATGCCTTGGATCAAACGTTTGATCAAAGCTAGTTGGTAAAAAAATTATGTTTTTGGCTAAGGGTATGAGCCGAGTGCTTCATGTTCTATTTTGTGATTTTTTGTGACTTTTATGTGTTGATTCAAAGCATGTTGGTTCTTAAGAATGTGTTATGAACATGTTGGAAGAAAGTTTTGGATTTTTGAAGTTCTTTGAAATGTTTTGAAATAGGTCATACCTTGAGATTTAAGAGTTGTATTTTAGTCAAATAGTTTGGATCTTTTTACTAAAGAGTTTTTTGATTATGTAAAGTATAATTTTGTTGGATGTTTTAAGCATGTTTTTACACTTAGGATATGAGGATTTTTGTTGTAATATTTCAGTTTGATCATGATTTTTAGATTTGGATAAAATTGCAACAAAAATTAAAGAAAAATGGCATTTGATAGTTTCGGCCTTATGGTGTTTCTCATAGTTGTGTTTGGTTTTAATTTTTTTTCTAATTTGATATTTGAGTTTTAAGACAAAATTTACATGATGAATATAAATTTTGATGATTTCTGGAGTTAGGATGTGAAATCCTTAAGTAAGGGGAAAAAAGATCATTTTTTCACATGTAGAGGGTAAAATGGTCGTTTTACACTAAGTTAGCATTTATTCATATTTCTAATTGTTAGTGATTAAGTTTCTACTTTTAGAATCCCAACTTACAGTTTCTCATGTTTCGCGCTTAATCCCCGTAACGCGACGATCACTGTAAGTTAGCCATGCCATGTCACTACACGTTCATTTGTTACACATTATATTCTTTCATGAAATATTCACTTGTTACACATATTATATTTTGTCATAAAATAGTTATCTGTTACACGTCATGCCAAGTCACATAATGCTATCTTTTATACGTTATTCCATGTCACGTAGTGCTATCTATTACACGTTACGCCATGCCGTCATAATCATTCTGATTGTCAGAGTATTACTAGGCACTCCTAGCATAACAATTCTGATTGTTAGGAGTATCTTATTTAAAATAATCATTCTGATTGTTCACTAGTCCTGAGGAAACAATTGGTGAAATCATTTTGATTCTCAGAGTTCATGTTCACTTTCATGTTTAAGTTCATGTTCAAGTTCAATTTATTGAATAAGATTCCCAGTTCATGTATTTCACATTCAAGCTCATGTTATTCAAGTTCAAGTTCATGTTACTTTAAGTTCAATTTCATGTTATTCAAGTTCAAGTACATGTTCAGTTCATGTTTCAAATTCACGTTTAGTCATATTTCAAGTTCATGTTCAGTTCATGTTCCAATTTACGTTAAGTTCATATTTAGCTTCAGTTCAAGTTCTGTTTTATGTTCACATTCATGTCCAAGTCAGTTCACGTTCAAGTTCATGTCATGTCAAGTGAAGTCTCAGTTAAGGTCATGTCATCTCAAGTTTAGTTTCAGTTCAGTCTATGCTCAAGTTCAAGTCATGTCAGTTCATGCCATATTAAATGTCAAGTCACGTCAAGCTTATTTATGATTATGTATGCCTTTATGCTTTTACTATCATGCATGCATCTTTGACCTATATGTTAAGTTATTTGTTAACTTCCTGACATTTATAATCAAATCTCACCATAATAGTCCCAACTATCATTCCCCCTACAATGGTAGACCATGTGTCAGGATTAGGAGGCGCACCAGAGGTCAACCAACTAGAGATGGTCGATTAGACGACAACGGCAAGACGCAAAGCTCATACCCTCAATGCTCCGATTTATCGTTACTGTTATGACATCCTTGATTGAGTTGTGCGAGATACTCAATGGATTAGCCTAGTAGTTGCTTTAGTTCCTACTTGTACTTAAGAAGCTCGGTCTCTAGTACTCTTATGATTATATACCTTTTGAACTCATGATGTAATCAAGAAGGTCTACCACTTTAATGTTTATGGATTATGTTTTAAGTATTTGGGATATCTTTAATTTGGTGCATAATATTGCTCAGGAAAAAAATTATCTATTGCAAAAATTACATACTATTAGGCGCATGCTAGGTAACCTTGTGTTGCATGTCCCGACTCTTCAAGTTCCATCAAATCCCAAACTAAATTTGGAGCGTCACACCACACACCGGCGTCCGTGAGCTGGCAGGGCAACCACCAACCACCACCCACACCATCGGCGATTTTTGTCACCAGTGGGGTGATTCCTCGACACCAAAAGCCAATGGTGTCCGGCACAATCCAGGCGGAGGATGCANTTTATACGTTATTCCATGTCACGTAGTGCTATCTATTACACGTTACGCCATGCCGTCATAATCATTCTGATTGTCAGAGTATTACTAGGCACTCCTAGCATAACAATTCTGATTGTTAGGAGTATCTTATTTAAAATAATCATTCTGATTGTTCACTAGTCCTGAGGAAACAATTGGTGAAATCATTTTGATTCTCAGAGTTCATGTTCACTTTCATGTTTAAGTTCATGTTCAAGTTCAATTTATTGAATAAGATTCCCAGTTCATGTATTTCACATTCAAGCTCATGTTATTCAAGTTCAAGTTCATGTTACTTTAAGTTCAATTTCATGTTATTCAAGTTCAAGTACATGTTCAGTTCATGTTTCAAATTCACGTTTAGTCATATTTCAAGTTCATGTTCAGTTCATGTTCCAATTTACGTTAAGTTCATATTTAGCTTCAGTTCAAGTTCTGTTTTATGTTCACATTCATGTCCAAGTCAGTTCACGTTCAAGTTCATGTCATGTCAAGTGAAGTCTCAGTTAAGGTCATGTCATCTCAAGTTTAGTTTCAGTTCAGTCTATGCTCAAGTTCAAGTCATGTCAGTTCATGCCATATTAAATGTCAAGTCACGTCAAGCTTATTTATGATTATGTATGCCTTTATGCTTTTACTATCATGCATGCATCTTTGACCTATATGTTAAGTTATTTGTTAACTTCCTGACATTTATAATCAAATCTCACCATAATAGTCCCAACTATCATTCCCCCTACAATGGTAGACCATGTGTCAGGATTAGGAGGCGCACCAGAGGTCAACCAACTAGAGATGGTCGATTAGACGACAACGGCAAGACGCAAAGCTCATACCCTCAATGCTCCGATTTATCGTTACTGTTATGACATCCTTGATTGAGTTGTGCGAGATACTCAATGGATTAGCCTAGTAGTTGCTTTAGTTCCTACTTGTACTTAAGAAGCTCGGTCTCTAGTACTCTTATGATTATATACCTTTTGAACTCATGATGTAATCAAGAAGGTCTACCACTTTAATGTTTATGGATTATGTTTTAAGTATTTGGGATATCTTTAATTTGGTGCATAATATTGCTCAGGAAAAAAATTATCTATTGCAAAAATTACATACTATTAGGCGCATGCTAGGTAACCTTGTGTTGCATGTCCCGACTCTTCAAGTTCCATCAAATCCCAAACTAAATTTGGAGCGTCACACCACACACCGGCGTCCGTGAGCTGGCAGGGCAACCACCAACCACCACCCACACCATCGGCGATTTTTGTCACCAGTGGGGTGATTCCTCGACACCAAAAGCCAATGGTGTCCGGCACAATCCAGGCGGAGGATGCACGCTGTCAAAGTTGTTAGATATCAGAAAGAGAGTCAAGAAGTCTAGAGGACCCATGCATTACAGTTTGGATAAAGATGGTGTTCTTCGGTTTTGGGATCGAAGAGTGATTCTCAGAGATTCAGAATTTAAGGAGCGAATCTTGGCAGAAGCTCATACAACTCCTTATTCAGTTCACNTCTCACCATAATAGTCCCAACTATCATTCCCCCTACAATGGTAGACCATGTGTCAGGATTAGGAGGCGCACCAGAGGTCAACCAACTAGAGATGGTCGATTAGACGACAACGGCAAGACGCAAAGCTCATACCCTCAATGCTCCGATTTATCGTTACTGTTATGACATCCTTGATTGAGTTGTGCGAGATACTCAATGGATTAGCCTAGTAGTTGCTTTAGTTCCTACTTGTACTTAAGAAGCTCGGTCTCTAGTACTCTTATGATTATATACCTTTTGAACTCATGATGTAATCAAGAAGGTCTACCACTTTAATGTTTATGGATTATGTTTTAAGTATTTGGGATATCTTTAATTTGGTGCATAATATTGCTCAGGAAAAAAATTATCTATTGCAAAAATTACATACTATTAGGCGCATGCTAGGTAACCTTGTGTTGCATGTCCCGACTCTTCAAGTTCCATCAAATCCCAAACTAAATTTGGAGCGTCACACCACACACCGGCGTCCGTGAGCTGGCAGGGCAACCACCAACCACCACCCACACCATCGGCGATTTTTGTCACCAGTGGGGTGATTCCTCGACACCAAAAGCCAATGGTGTCCGGCACAATCCAGGCGGAGGATGCACGCTGTCAAAGTTGTTAGATATCAGAAAGAGAGTCAAGAAGTCTAGAGGACCCATGCATTACAGTTTGGATAAAGATGGTGTTCTTCGGTTTTGGGATCGAAGAGTGATTCTCAGAGATTCAGAATTTAAGGAGCGAATCTTGGCAGAAGCTCATACAACTCCTTATTCAGTTCACCCTGAAAGCACAAAGATGTATCGATATTTAAAGAGGAATTTCTGGTGGGAAGGTATGAAGACGGATATCGCCCTGTTTATTGAGAAGTGTGATACATGCCGTCAAGTTAAGGCTGAGCATCAAAGACCTGCTGGTAAGCTTCAACCTCTCCCTATTCCTGAGTGGAAGTGGGATGACATTTCTATGGATTTTGTAGTAGGTCTTCTAAGGACTCCTAGTGGAAAGAATTCGGTTTGGGTGATCGTGGATTGGTTGACCAAGAGTGCCCATTTCTTGCCTGTAAATAATGCTGACTCTTTGGGTAAATTAGCACAGTTGTACGTTAAGGAAGTTGTGAGGTTGCATGGAGTACCCAAGAGTATTGTGTCGGACAGAGACCCGCGTTTCACGTTGCATTTTTGGAAGAGTTTGCAGGCAGCTCTAGGCACTAATTTGAAGTTCAGTACTGCTTATCATCCTCAAACTGACGGTCAGTCTGAGCGTACTATTCAAACTCTGGAGGATATGTTACGGGCATGTGTTATGGAATTCCAAGGGAGTTGGGAAAATCAGTTGTCGCTGATAGAACTTGCTTATAATAACAGTTTTCATGCTTCCATTCAGATGGCCCCGTATGAAGTTTTGTATGAGTGGAAGTGTAGATCACCTTTGTGTTGGGATGAAGTGGGTGAGAGTAGATTAATTGGACCTGAGTTGATTCAAGAGATGAAAGATCAACTTCGGGTTATAAGAGCTAAAATGGCAGCAGCGCAGAGTCATCAGAAAAGTTATGCAGATTCGAGGAGAAGAGACTTGTCTTTTGAGGAAGGCGTTAAGCGCTTTGGCAAGAAAGGAAAGCTTAGCCCAAGGTATGTTGGACCTTTTCAGATTTTGGACAAGGTTGGCGTTGTTGCTTACAGGATTGCTTTGCCAGAGTATTTTGGAGAAGTTCATAATGTGTTCCATGTGTCCTCGTTGAAGAAAAGTTTTGGTCAGCAAGAGCCGCGTTTTGTCGATCCAGAATGCATTCAACTGCAGCCTGACCTTACTTATGAGGTTGCCCCGACGCAGATTGTGGATTGGAAGGAGCAAAGGTTGAGATCTAAGTCGATACCTTTGGTGAAGGTAGCTTGGGGTGATCCGTTGGCTCAAGATTTCTCTTGGGAAAGAGAAGCGGACATGATGGAGCAATACCCGTTTTTGTTTGGATAAATGGCGGTATATCTCTTAAGCCTATCTTTTTGTTGCTTTTCATGCCTGTCTTTAGCATTGATGTTTGACCCTACAATTTCAAGTACGAAATTTATTTTTAAGGAGGGGAGGTTGTAACACCCCGGTTTTTACATGCTTTTTATTGAAGGTTTTTTTTTTTTAATTTAATATTTGTTTTTGAGTCGTTTAATTTAATTTAAACATGTTTATGCGAGATTAGTTTAGTGTGCTTTTATGATTTTAATTAGTGTTCTACGATTTAATTTCCTTTTATTTTAAAGTATGTTTATTACTGGAGTTTAATATTTTATTTTAATTAGTTTTGAGTTTGTTTTGATTTATTTTATTTGTTGTTTTAAAAATATAGTTTTTGAGGATCAGTTGTGACTCGAAAGTGGTGAGGATTGGACCTCATTTCTTTTTCCCCATCTTTTCTTTTTCCTCTTTCCTTTTTCTCTTCCTTTTCTTTCTTTTTTCTTCTTTCCTTTTTTTTTGTCCTGCTTTCCCCCGCGTGCCCGACCCCCTCTCTCTCTCTTCTCTCTCTCACATGAAACGGACTCACCGCAGCTGCTCCACCTCCGGCCCGCTGTGCACGACACCGCCGGCACCATCGGCTCCCCCGTGTGCCGGCGACCTTACCCACCCAATAGCCGGCCGCCTAAAACTGCCGTTAGCCTCCGTGAGCCGTGCGAAGCCTACGGCTTCTCCTCGCCGTTCCGCCGCCGTCCGGCCACCATTGGCCACCATTTCTTCACCACTTCTTCACCGGCCCAATACCAAGCTTTTCCACCCAAACCCAGCCCCGATCCGTCGCTGGAGCCGCCCGTGCGAGCTCCACTTCCGATTTGAAATTCTCGGCCTTAAACCACCCATTCTGCCGCCATTCACCGCCAACCACCACTACCATTAGCTTCACCGACCTCATTAGGCCCTACCCTATCAATTTCAAGTCTTCGTTTGACTCCGTGTAAATTTGGGTTTACAGTGTATTCGGCCACAATGTTTTTACACTGTGGAGTTGCTGATTTGGTACTTCCAGTTCCTCCGTGATCCTCCTAAAATTATTATCAAGCGCTGTAAGTATTTCTCCAAAAGAGTTTTAAGACTTTAATATATTTTTGCACTAACTTCTTTTATAAACTGTGAATTGGTTATCTGGTTGTGCTGATAACTGTTGGTTGTTGGTATCTGTTGCTTTCATGGCATTGTGCACGCATGCGTGGGTGTATATGTGTTTTGAGAAAACTGTGTTTAAGGTTTTTGGGTGGGTGTGTATCACCCCCAATCCGAGATGGGATATTATCTCGGTGGAGCTCCTCTGGACACTGGGGAGCGGAATATACTGAGTGTCGTCCCCTGGGGCTTTTGCCCGGAACTTGGACGGAATGGTAGCGCTCTCGATCTGACTCCGTGACTCCTCGGGCTGGGGGGGTCAGAGGATGCCTAGCTATATACGCGGTGGGCGCGGAACTGGGCATCACTCATGTATCACTTGCACGGTCGTTACCCGTGGGGTGAAGATGGGAAGCCAGAGTATGTGGATGGTCCCTAGGGGAAGCCAGAGTATGTGGATGGTCCCTAGTGGGAAAATTGTGTTTTTCGAAAAATGTTGTTTTCTCGGGTTTTTACGCTTGGGTCATCATGAGCATGCATTGGCGTTAGTTGTTTTAATATATTTATTGTCTTTGAGCTTTTTGGGTTTTACTTACATGCAGTTCCATTTTTGTGGAACTGTAGATTTTGATGCAGGTTTTGATGAGGCTGAGCCCGAGGATGCGGCTCCGCCTGAGGAGTAGGGACATGGGCTATATTTGTGTTTGAAGATTATTGCTGCTTTTGCTTATTGTATTTTATTTGATTTGATGTTGTTTTGTAAACAAAATTGTATTATGTTGACATGTGGATTTTCAGTACTCTGATATTGTATTAAACTCTGGTACTTAGTTATTTGACTTAACCGTTCTGCTGAATATTTTATTGTACATGTGTTGCATTGCACACACTCAGTACATGTCGATGGGGTGCGTGACCGTGTTGTCATCATCCCGGGTGTCTCGATTTCCGTGTGTGTCCGTACATGGAAGTTGGGGGCGCCTCACGGGGTGGTCTGAAATTGGAGGGGTTGACTTGCTGGTAGCTGGGGAAGAGAATGGTGCCGGCGGTGAGGGCCACGAACGGCTGGCGGCGGTGCTAGGTGGAGAGAGGCCAAACGGGGTGGGGAGAGGAGAGAGAAAGTGTCGAACTGGGGAGAGGGGTCCGAATGGGAAATAGAAGGAAAAGAAGAAAAAGAAAAGAAAAGGAAGAAGAAAAAGAAAAGAGGAAAAGAAAAGATGGGGAAAAGAAATGAGGTCCAATCTTCACAATTTTTGAGTCACAACTAATCCTCAAAATAACTATTTTTAAAATAGTAAATTTAATAAATCAGTTTAAACTTAAAACTAATTAAAATAAAATATTAAACTCTAATAATAATCATTCTTTAAAATAAAAAGTAATTAAATTGTAGAACACTAATTAAAATTATGAAAGCACATTAAAATAATTCTTGATTTAAAAATCATAAAATAATCTCGCGTAAACACGTTTAAATTAAATTAAATGGCTCAAATCAAATATTAAATTAAAAAGTCCTTAAAAAAAAGCACGTAAAAATCGGGGTGTTACAACCTCCCCCCCTTAAAATAAATTTCGTCCTCGAAATTGTAGGGTCAAACATCATTGCTAAAGACAGCCATGAAATGCGACAAAAAAATAGGCTTAAGAGACATACCACCATTTATCTAAACAAATACGAGTATTGCTCCCTCATTTCTACTTCTCTTTCCCAAGAGAAATCTTGAGCCAACGGATCACCCCAAGCTACCTTCACCAAAGGTATCGACTTAGATCTCAACCTTTGCTCATTCTAATCTACAATCTGCTTCTGGGCAACCTCATAAGTAAGGTCAGGCTGAAGTTGTATGCGTTCTGGGTCGACAAAATACGGCTCTTGTTGACCAAAACTTTTCTTCAATGAAGACACATGGAACACATCATGAACTTCTCCAAAATACTCTGGCAGGGCAATTCTGTAAGCAATAGCCCCAACCTTCTCCAAAATCTGAAAAAGTCCAACATACCTTGGGCTAAGCTTTCCTCTCTTACCAAAGCGCTTAACGCTTTTCATAGGAGAGACTTTGAGATAAATCCAATCACCTTCCTCAAAAGACAAGTCTCTTCTCCTTAAATTTGCATAGCTTTTCTGTCGACTTTGCACTGCTGCCATTTTAGCTCTTATAATTCAAACCTGCTCTTGCATTTCTTGGATTAATTCAGGTCCAATTAATTTCCTCTCGCCGATTTCATCCCAATACAAAAGCGATCTGCACTTCCTCCCATACAACGCTTCATACGGAGTCATCTGAATGGAGGCATGGAAGCTATTATTATAAGAGAACTCTATAAGTGGCAGATGATTTTTCCAGCTTCCCTGAAATTCCATGATACACGCTCTCAGTATATCCTCCAAGGTATGAATAGTACGCTCAGATTGACCATCAGTCTGATGGTGATAAGCAGTACTGAACTTCAAATTAGTGCCTAGCGCTGCCTGCAAACTCTTCCAAAAAGGCGACGTGAACCACGGGTCTCTGTCCGACACAATACTCTTAGGTACTCCATGCAACCTCACAATCTCCTTAACATACAACTGCGCTAATTTACCCAAAGAGTCAGCATTATTTACAGGCAAGAAATGAGCACTCTTGGTCAACCTGTCCACAATCACTCAAATTGAATTCTTTCCTCTTGGAGTCCTTGGCAAACCCATAACAAAATCCATAGTAATATCATCTCACTTCCATTCAGGAATAGGGAGTGGTTGAAACTTATTAGTAGGTCTTTGATGTTCGGCTTTCACTTGGTGTCAAGTGCCACACTTCTCAATGAACAGGGCAATATCAGTCTTCATCCCTTCCCACTAAAATGTTTTTTTCAAATCTCGATACATCTTCGTGCTGCCAGGATGAATTGAATAAGGAGCTGTATGAGCTTCAGCCAATATTCGCTCCTTAAATTCTGAATCTAGAGGAATAACTCTACGATCCTAAAACCGAAGAATGCCATCCTTATCCAAACTGAAATGTGAAGGTCCTTTAGACTTCCTGACTTTCTTCCTGATATCCAGCAACTTCGGGTCTTTTCTTTGAAGAGTCTTTAATTCCTCAAAATCATCAACTCGGACATCCAATACTGAGGATAATAGTTCTTCTTGCTACGAACTCTCAATAAGAAGTCTTCTCATCCCACAAAGGAGAGAGTCCACACCTGAAGATTCTGCCTCAACTAAAAATTCTGATTTCCGGCTCAACGCATCAGCGACTAGATTTGCCTTACCCGGATGATACTTGATTTCACACTAGTAGTTACTAATTAGCTCAAGCCATTGCCTCTGTCTCATGTTGAGATTCTTTTGGGAAAATAAATACTTTAAACTTTTATGGTCAGTGTAAACTTCACACACCACACCATAAAGTTAATGACGCCAGATCTTGACAGCAAAAACTATTGCCGCCAACTCCAAGTCATGAGTAGGATAATTCTTTTCATGATCTTTCAGGTGACAAGATGCATAAGTAACAACTCGTCCTTTTTGCATGAGAACACACCCTAACCCAAACTTGGATGCATCACTGAAAATCACAAAGAGCTTATTTGACTCCGGAAGAGCCAATACCAGAGCCAAATAAATTCAACATTCTTTCTGGTCAAAGCAGTGAGAGGTCCGGACAATCGGGAAAATCCTTCTACAAATCTTTGATAATATCCGGAAAGTCCCAAAAACTTGTGAATTTCAAGCACTGTTGAAGGACGTGGCCAAGACAAAATAGCTCCACCTTACTAGGATCAACAGCCACTCCATCTCGTGAAATCACATGCCCAAGAAACTTAACTTCTTCCAACCAGAATTCACATTTACTTAACTTAGCATACAATTGATGTTCCCTTAATTTCCCAAGTACCAAACGAAGGTGATAAGCATATTCCTCCAAATCTCGGGAATAAATCATAATATCATCAGTAAATACCACTACAAAAGAATCCAGGTAAGGTCGAAATACTCGGTTCATTAAATCCATAAAAGCTGCAGGAGCATTAGTCAACCCAAAAGGCATCACCTTGAACTCATAATGCCCATATCTTGATCTAAAGGCCGTCTTGGGTACATCTTTATCTCTTATCCTTAATTGATAATATCCTGACCTCAAATCAATCTTAGAAAATACTGCTACACCTTGAAGCTGATCAAATAAATCATCAATTCTCAGAAGAGGATATTAATTCTTGATGGTCACCTTGTTGAGTTCTCTATAATCAATGTACATCCGGAGAGTACCATCTTTCTTTTTAACAAATAAAACTGGTGCTCCCCATGGCGAAGTGCTCGGCTGAATAAACCCCTTGTCAACCAATTCTTGTAGCTAAATCTTCAACTCTTTCAACTCAACTGGTGCCATAAGGTATGGAGCCTTGTGCACTAGAGCTGCTCCAGGTTCCAAATCAATAACAAACTCCATCTCACGAACTAGAGGCAACCCAGGCAAATCCTCTATAAAGACATCCGAAAATTCTTCAACAATGGGATATCCATCAAAATCTTATTTCCAAATGGCAAAGAAACCACTTGGACTAGAAAAGCATCTGCCTCACAAGCTATATATTTTTTCGCTTGCATTGCCGATATAATTGTTGGCTTCACTCTTAGCTTACTTCCCACATACTCAAAGTACTCCCCATCCGGAAGTTGAAAGCTAACCATCCGATTTCTGCAATTAATACCTGTAGAATACCGATACAACCAGTCCATACCAAGAATAATATCAAATCCCAACAATTTGAAAACAATTAAATTCGCATCAAGCATCCTTCCACCAAAATCCAAAGGACAACCCAAAGCGATTTTGGAGCAGCATACCATCTCTCCATTAGGAAGAGCCACAACCAAATATTGGGGTAAGGGCTCCGTGACCAAGTTACACAGCCGCGCAAAGGTGGCTGACACAAAAGACTGAGACGCCCCAGAGTCAAACAACGTACAAGCATAAAAATCATAGAGACGGACTCTTCCTGAAGCACACATACACCCAAAAATTCAAGCAAATAATTTACACCAAACACCAAATTAAGAAATTAATTTAAACTCATACCTGTAATCACCCCATCATCCTGAATAGTTGGCGACTCATAGTCAACGTCTCCAGGGGTCATTGAATAAACTCTGGCTTGAACCATTTGCCTTTGGTTAGCTCCTCCACCGCGTCGGCCCCCTCTACTTCTTTGAACTTGGTTAGGGCACTCACGATATAGATGTCCCGGCTGGCCATATTTATAACATCAAATCCCACTCGGGTGACATTCGCCCTCGTGAGCTCTATTACACCTAGGGCAAACTGGAGCTCGACCTCTCATACGTACACTAGGGGCTGCTTGTGATCGGGACCCAGTCCTCTGAACAAACTTCTGTGGAGACCCAGAACTGCTACCTTCTCCAGCAAAACTCCTCTTCTGGCCTAGAGGGGAGCTTACAGCCAAACTATTTTCTCGCTCCACCATAGTAGCCAGATCAATCAACTCATGGAGAAAGGAAATTCGCTGACAAATCACAAATCTGCGTATCTCAAGATGCAGACCTTCTTGAACTCGCTCTACTTGCAACTCCTCAGTGGCAATAAGATGGGGAGCAAAACGCCCAAACTCCAAGAAAGCACGAGAGTACTGGTCCACAGTCATACTTTGTTGAACCAGATTATTAAATTCCTGAGTTTTCTGCCTTCTCACAGCAGAAGGGAAAAATTGATCATCAAACTCCTTTTTAAAACGCTGCCAAGACACAGTGGCTAAAGATCTAAACTCTCTTTTCAGGAGATTCCGCTTCGCTCTCCACCAATTTGCTGCTTCTCCTTGCAACAAATAACTAGCAAATAGAACTTATTGAGCTTCCGTGCACCCACAAATCTCAAACGTCCTCTCAATTCTATTGATCCAACCTTCAGCTTAGAGTGGATCTTCTCCTCCAAAGAACATAGGGGTCCTATGCTTAAGAAACCTCTCATAAGAGCACCTCACTTGCATAACCAAATTTTGATCAACTGGTGACGGTCTGATATTTTGGTAAAAGAGGTCTGCCATTCCAGTCAAAGCTCTGGCAATGACATTATCAATCTCACCGTGAGACGATTCCTCTATAGGTTCCTTATCTTGTCACCTTGGCCTTACCATTTTCTGTCAAAGCATAAACCTCAACCTCACTTTAGTTCCGATTAGATCATAAAATAATATAATAAAACAATTGAAATTAAATAATGTAACATAAAACAATTAAAACAAATCAAACAACACATCATATACAAATGAAATAATTTCAAAACTACTTCAAATCAAGCTTAAAAATTCTGGTACTTCACCAAAGGGATACGTGGCTTTACCCAGAAACCAATCACTCTGATACCACCTGTGGCGCCCCCAACTTCCATGTACGGACACACACGGAAATCAAGATGCCGAGATGATGACGACACGGTCATGCACCCCATCGACATGTGCTGAGTGTGTGCAATGCAACACATGTACAATAAACAATACGTAACGGAAAGGTTAAGTCAAATAACTAAGTACCAGAGTTTAATACAATACAAAAGTACTGAAAATCCACATGCCAATATAATACGATTTTTGTTTACAAATCAACATCAAATTAAATAAAAAACAATAAGCATAAGCGAACGATAATCTTCAAATACAAAAATAGCCAATGTCCCTACTTCTCAGGCGGAGCTGCATCCTCGGGCTCAGCCTCCTCAAAACCTGCATCAAAATCTATAGTACTAAAAAGATGGTATCACAGGTAAGTAAAACCCAAAATGCTCCAAGACAATAAATATATTAAAATAATCAACGCTATACATGCACATGATGCTCAAAGCGCAAACCCGAGAAAAACATCATTTTTTAAAAATCATAATTTTCTCACACACACCAAAAATTACCATTTGGCACAAAATAAAAATCCAAAAATAATTCCATTAATTCCAATTTTAACCGTATGCACCATGGCCTCCCCTAGGGACCATCCACATACTCTGACTTTCATCGTCACCCCACGGGTAACGACCGTGCAAGTGATACACGAGTGATGTCCAGTTCCGCGCCCATCACGTACATAGCCAAGCATCCTCTAACCCCCGCCAGCCCGAGGAGTCACGGAGTTAGATTGAGAGCACTACCATCCCGTCCAAGTCCCGCGCAACAGCCCTAGGGGATAGCACTCAGTATATTCCGCTCCCGAGTGTCCAGAGGAGCTCCACCGAGATAATACCCCATCTCGGCTTGGGGGTGATACACACACCTGAAAAGCCTTAAACATAGTTTCTCAAAACACACATCCAAGCATGAGTGCACAATGCCATAAAATCAACAATTACCAACAATCAACAGTTATCAGTATAACCAGATAACCAAATTACAGTTTATAAAACAGGTTAGTGTAAAAATATATTAAAGTCTTAAAAGTCATTTGGAGAAATACTTACAATGCTATATAATAATTTTAGGAGGATCACAGAGGTACAAAAGGCGGCTGGAGAGCAACGTAGCAGTGCAAAAACACTGTGGCCGAAATACACAGTATACCCAAATTTCAACGGAGTCAAACGAAGACTTGAAATTGATAGGGTAGGGCCTATGGGAGGTGGTGAAAGTAGTGGAAGTAACGGTTGGCCGTGGGTGGCGGCCAAAACGGCGGTGGAAGGCCAAAAAAGTGAAATCTAAGTTTGAGCTCATGGAGGTGGCTCTGGCGATGGATCGGAGCTGGAATTAGGTGGGTTAGGACGGCAAGAGGCCGGTGATGAAGTGGTGAAGAAATGGTGGCCAATGGTGGCCGGACGGCAGCGGAATGGATGGAGGAATGCCGTGGCTTTGTATGGCCCTCGGAGGCTAATGGCGGCGCGGGGTGGTCTAAAATTGGAGGAGTTGACTCGCCGGAAGCTGGGGAAAAGGATGGTGCCAGCAGTGAGGGCCACGGATGGCCGGCGGCGGTGCTATGTGGAGAAAGGCCGAATGGCGTGGGGAGAGGAGAGAGAGAGTGTTGAGCTGGGGAGAGGGGTCCGAACGGGAAATAGAAGGAAAAGAAGAAAAAGAAAAGAAAAGGAAGAGGAAAAAGAAAAGAGGAAAAGAAAAGATGGGGAAAAGAAATGAGGTCCAATCCTTACAACTTTTGAGTTACAACTGATCCTCAAAATAACTATTTTTAAAACAGTAAATTTAATAAATCAGTTTAAACTTAAAACTAATTAAAATAAAATATTAAACTCCAATAATAATCATTCTTTAAAATAAAAAGTAATTAAATTGTAGAACACTAATTAAAATTATGAAAGCACATTAAAATAATTCTCGATTTAAAAATCGTAAAATAATCTCGCGTAAACACGTTTAAATTAAATTAAACAGCTCAAATCAAATATTAAATTAAAAAGCCCTTAAAAAAAACACGTAAAAATCGGAGTGTTACAAAAGCCAAACCAACTCCTTTGACCGAGCAACCAGACCAACTCCACTAGGCGAGCAACAAGACTAATGCCTCACGGCAAGAAAAAATTTGATAGTCTCAACCGTGCAAAATTATTGCTACAAAAGCACTCAAAGATGAACAATTTCTCCAAGCAAAAACCATTCATGAAAGAACAATTTCAGTTGGGAAAAATGGAAAGTAGGGGCAAAAATTACTCTGGTTTGTCTCTCCCAAACTTAATATTTTAATTTTATTTATGTTAACAAATTTGGTTTCTAGAGATTCCCCCACAAAACTCATCGAGGCCTTCACAAGAAGCCCAGTAGCTACATGCCCTGGGATATACTTCACTATAAATCACCCGTGTGGCGCGGAACACCAACTATGAAACCCATCTCGGGCAGTGCTCAGGCATCTTAATTTGTCGTCAACAAAGTAGACTGTTCAGTATCGTAGGCATCCTGGGCCTTCATCAATGCTAGAGCATGGCAGCCAGAGGGCATTGCTCTTGTGTCGCCAGCCTTCACCACACCCTAGCAAAATGGCTCAGATTTGCAAATCTCAAACTTGTAACTTGTATGATGCTAACATATTTGGTTTTAGGTGAAAAACTCTCAGGATAGTCAAACTCAGCCTCCCACCACAACAATGTTGTTGAGCATCCCTTCAAACACCAAAGTCGAGTCCCTAGATTCACAATAAACAACGGCCCCACAAAAGTCGAGTCCTTAGACTCGTGGTGACCAACGGCCCTCAAACACTAAAGTTGATTCCCTAGACTCGCGATAAACAAAGACCCCCTGAAAGTCGAGTCCCTTGACTCACGGTGAACAACATCCCTCAAACACCACAGTCAAGTCCCTAGACTGGCGTTGAACAAAGGCCTTACCAAAGTCGAGTCCCTAGACTCATAGTGAACAACGACCATCAAACACCAAAGTTGAGTCTTTAGATTTGCGGTGAAAAACGGCCCCACCAAAGTCGAGTCCCTAGAGTTGTGGTGAACAACGACCTTCAAACACCAAAATCGAGTCCCTAGACTAGCAGTGAAATGGGCGTCGAGGTCAAAAGACCCCGCAACCCTTAAACACCAAAATTGAGCCTAGAGATTCACGGTGATAAAATGGGCGCGCAAGTCAACAAACTCTGCTACCCTTGCACAACACCTTCTCTAGAAAATGCCGAGTGATTACACTTGTACCACAATTGTTGCCAGCGGGTTACCTTTGGGAACGAGCCACCAAGATCCACAACCACCTCGCATGGGTTACCTTTGGGAATGAGTCAACAGCTTGAAAACAGTCTAATGTGAACCCAGGGAGTCGATGGGCTTCCTGGCTACTTAAGCGCTGGTTACAACCAACAAACACCAACAACAAAATGAGAACACCATCATCAACTTACATTAAGGGGCAGAAAATCTACTACTACCAATAATAGCAAAAACGATCACAAAAATGCATACAAAACATTAATCATGAAAATATACACTCTTCACTGACAATAAACAGTATCTCAGGCAAACATCCACACAAATAAATAAAAACTCAAGAGCCTTAGGTTCAATTGAATTTTATGCTCTTGGTTGAGCCAACTCCACATGCCACCACCCCTTCCCTCCAATCCCCAAGAGCCCATCAAGTCATCATGGGACTTTTGACCCAAGCTATCCCAAACAATGACCACAAACCGATCGGCATCCACACTTGAGCCACTCAGCAACCTCGCTTCACCCCTCCATGAGCTGCACACACTTGAGTATTTGGTAGCTGTAACAGCTCGATAGAAATTCATTGGTGGAATTTCTATAGGTTTTAGAAATCTCGTGAAAACATCGTAAGTTTTCATGAATCGACTAATCACGTAAGTTTTAGTCTGTCAGCATAGCTAGAGTTATCACTCACTATGGTGCCAGAAGTACAATTTTATTTATTTGGTCTTTGTTAGAAGCGTCAGTTTGAGGTATGTGAAATGTAAAGGGAATAACCAAAAGTCTTTTAAGTTTTTTTTTTTTCTCTTTTTTACATCCTCTCTAGGTAGAGGAGACCTTACTGTCGCTAGTGCAGTTTTCTTGTGTTTTGGAGTTTTTATCTATCTTGATCAAGATCAATGGAAGAAAACCTAAATGAGTAGTATACATGACTAACGTTGATAGAGAGGGAAACAAATGAGATGGTGGTAGAATCAGAAAAGTTGGAAGATGCTATCCTCAGTAGAGGAAAGTGTTTGATATTGAAGTTACTAAAAGAGAAGCATTATAATAAGGAAATATTCAAAGCCATGATGAGGAAAGCGTGGTGACCGGAGCTGCAAACTCAATTTTGAGAGCTGAGCATAGTGTTGTTCCTTGTTGAGTTCGATGATTGCAAAGACAAGGATCATGTAATCAGAGAGGGTCCCTGGTTTTTTGACAAGCAACTTGTGATGGTGAAAGAGGTTAACGGCTTCCAACTGGTGCAATAGATTCAACTCACAGAGGCGTTATTCTGGATCCGGATTCATGATCTTCCTCTCATGGCATGGAATGAATATGTAGGACGTTTTTGGTGGGGAACAAAATTGGCAGGGTAGAGGAGGTGGACCTAGACGAGGTTGAAATGGCATGGCGGAGCATATGCGAGTTCAGGTCGCTGTAAATGTTCTTAAGCAATTACTACGAAGCATAAAAATCTCGATTATTGCAGGTAAAACATGTTGGGTCCGATTCTCCTACGAAAAACTTCCAAACTTTTGTTATGGAAGTGGTCGCCTTGGCCATGCAGAGAAGGAATGCCTATCATGGAAACACTCTGAAGGTGCTGTCCGTCCTTACGGTGCATGGCTGAGAGCCTCTGGCATTGGTGTTCCATGCTCTGGATGGAAGATCAAGGAAAATATCCCAGTGCACCCACAAACCCCCTCTACAGCGTTCCCGATGCTGGTGAAACAAGGTGATAAAAATGTGATAGCCACAACGGGGGTAATGGATGATCACGATCATCACTCATATTTGATCTCAATCATGTAAAGATCAGGGAGGAAAATCATCTTAACTTCCATACTTATCTCCTGCAATCTCGTGTACAGCAACGCTACAGCAGAGCTACTTTCTATTTTAATCTGCATTTATTTGACAGTTATTTCTTGCCTTATTTGTAAACATTAGCAGTATATAAATAAGTATAACTTCTTGTAATAATAAATACGATTGAAGAAAACACCAACGTGTTTAGAATCCTCTATATGGTATCCAGAGCCTTCATTCTCAAACGAGTTTGATCCTCTTCTTCCGCTATGTCTTCATCATCTTCTCCCAATGCCAACTGTGCTGATGCAGGCTCCTCCACACCCAAACCATGGGTGGTAGACTCTGGTGCCTCTCATCATATTACCTCAGAAATGTCGAAGCTCTCTGTTCATTCTGAGTACGATGGTACTAATGAGGTGATCATTGGGGATGGTTCAGGTTTGGCAATTTCTCATATTGGCACCGTTAACTTAAGGCTTCCAACTCGCACTGTTACTCTCAACAACACTCTTTATGTTCCTGTCATTCATAAAAATTTGATTTCAGTGCATGAGTTTACCAAAACTAATAATCTTGTCCTTGAGTTTCACCCTTTTCATTTCCTCGTGAAGGATCCGACATCGGGGGTGACATTAATGCAAGGCCAATGTGACAACGGCATCTACTCATTTCCTGCTTCATCGAGCAAAGCTGATTCCTCACCCATGGCTTTTACCACTGAATGTGTCTCCTCTGATATTTGGCATAACCATTTGGGTCATCCCTCTCGGAAACTTGTTCATCATTTAATAAAACTGTATCAGCTTCCATCAAATAAAAGTACTTCTCATTCACTATGTCCTTCATGCTCCATCAATAAAAGTCATAAACTTCCTTTTAATTCTTCTAGCATTTCCAGTTCTGCACCTCTTGAATATATCTTTACGGATGTTTGGGGTCCAACCCCTCATACGTCTCTTGAAGGTTACCGATATTATGCACTCTTTGTTGATCACTACACTAAATACTGCTGGTACTTTCCCTTGAAACTCAAATCTGAAGTGTCTACAATTTTTCCTCAATTAAAGACACTTCTTGAAAAACAGTTTTCATTACCTATTAAACACCTATACTCAGATAATGGAGTTGAGTTTGTAGCACTCAAAAACTACCTCCGTCAACATGGCATTTGTCATCTTACCACTGCTCCAGACACTCCAGAACAAAACGGAGTGGTTGAACGCCGTCACCGGCATATTGTGGAAACGGGAATGACCTTGTTACATCGTGCTACTCTCCCTTCATCATACTGGAGCCTTGCCTTTCAAGCTGCAGTTTACTTAATAAACCGTATGTCAACTCACTACACTCTTTCAAATCTCCATTTGAAATCCTATTTACTACTCGACCAAACTATCTCAAACTTAGGATTTTCGGCTGTCAATGTTTTCCATGGCTCAAACGTTACACTCCACATAAGTTGACCTCCAAATCTCGTCCCTGCATCTTTGTTGGATATTCCACTTCCCAGAGTGCATATAAGTGTCTTGATCCTGTCACCAATCGCATTTTCATATCTCGACATGTTCAGTTTGATGAAATCACCTTTCCTCATCAAAAATCATTGTCTTTATCTCCTCCCAGTAAACCTGTAACCTCACAACCTCAACCTCTCACTCTTCCTACCCTATCACTGACACTATCAGATGGTAAAGTCCTCTCGGGTCCCTTGCTCGATGCAGCTGGTTCATCGGTGCCTTCACACCCTTGTGTTGATGCTCCCCCATCCACATTACCTTTGGTTGCTACTGATTTACCATCCACAAATTCTCCTGTTGTAGACACTGAACAGGTTGCTGAAATAAGGCCATCCCAGCCTTTGCGCATGGTGACCCGTGCTATGAACAACATTCACAAGCCCAAGCATCTCTTCATGACCACCAAGCATCCCATGCCACCGTCCATAGAGCCTACTAGTGTTCATCAGGCACTCAAAGATCCTCATTGGCGTCAAGCCATGAGTGAGGAATTTACTGCACTCATTCGTCATGGCACCTGGAAATTGGTTTCTCCCACTCCCAATCAGAATTTGGTTGGCTCCCAATGGGTTTTTCGTATTAAAAGGAAGCCTGATGGATCTGTAGATTGCTACAAAGCCAGGCTCGTTGCGAAGGGGTTTCATCAACGACCTGGACTCGACTATACTGACACTTTCTCCCCAGTCATTAAACCTGCAACAATTCGCATCATCTTGTCTCTAGCTGTCATGAAAGGGTGGCCCCTCAAACAGCTTGACGTTAACAACGCTTTCCTCCATGGTTCACTTATTGAGGATGTGTTTATGGCTCAACCGAATGGTTTCATTGATGCCTTTCAACCTTCTCATGTTTGTCATTTGCAGAAATCTATTTACAGACTGAAACAAGCTCCAAGAGCTTGGTACCGAGCTCTTCATGATTGTCTTTGCAGTATTGGTTTTTTGAAGTCAGCATATGATCCCTCCTTGTTCATATATAATCATCGAGAGACTGTGGCATATTTTCTTGTCTATGTTGATGATCTCATTCTCACTGGTAATAACTCTACTTTCTTATCCAATGTCATCAACAAACTTGCCACCCAGTTTTCACTCAAGGACCTTGGATAGCTTCACTTCTTTTTGGGTATTGAAGTTCTTCCTACCACCCAAGGTCTCTTTCTCTCCCAGCATAAATATGTGCGGGATCTCCTTCAGAAGACACAAATGGAGGGTGCCAAAGATGTGGTTACTCCTCTTTCTACTTCAGGCCATCTTCATCTCAATGATGGCTCAAGTTAGTACCACGTATCGGAGTGTCATTGGAGCTCTCCAGTACCTCTCACTCTCGGCCAGACATTGCTTTCTCTGTGAATAAACTTGCCCAGTTCATGCATAGTCCGACTGAATTGCACTGGGTTGCAGTTAAACGACTACTGCGCTATCTCAAGAACACTCTTTATCATGGGATTCATCTCAGAAGATCCTCCTCTTTTTAGCTCCTCGCCTACTCGGATGCTAATTGGGCAGGGAATTGTGATGACCGAACCTCTTCATCGTCTTATACCATTTTTTTTTTAGCCAATCCCATTTCATGGAGCACACGAAAATAGAGAGCTGTCGCTCGCTCCTCCACGGAAGCAGAGTACAGGGCCCTTGCCAGTGCAACATCTGAAATTGCATTGCTTCAATCCCTCTTCCGTGAGCTTGGTGTTCCACTTTCATCTACTCTGAGGCTCTTATGTGACAATATTGGTGCTACACAACTAAGCTTAAACCCAGTGCTTCACTCCCGAATGAAACATATTGCCATAGATTTGCATTTTGTGAGGGACTACGTCAATAAAGGGCTACTTCAAGTTGCACATGTTTCTACCCATCATCAACTAGCTGACTTAATGACCAAAGCTCTCTCTCTCTACAGCGGTTTCAACTTCTGAGATCCAAGATTGGTGTCGCCGATGGGAGCACCATCTTGCGGGGGCGTAATGGATGATCACGATCATCACTCATATTTGATCTCAATCATGCAAAGATCAGGGAGGAAAATCATCTTAACTTCCATACTTATCTCCTGCAATCTCGTGTACAACAACGCTACAGCAGAGCTACTTTCTATTTTAATCTGCATTTATTTGACAGTTATTTCTTGCCTTATTTGTAAACATTAGCAGTATATAAATAGGTATAACTTCTTGTAATAATAAATACGATTGAATAAAACACCAACGTGTTTAGAATGCTCTATAGGGGGCACCTGCGCAAGGAGGAGCAGGCGACGTGAGTTGTGGTAGAGTGGACTAAGTTGTTTTAGCTGACCGACAGCAAGCGAGTTTTGTGGAGAACATTGCACGGTGTGGACCAAGCCTCGTGGAAAAGGTGATTTCCTCGAAAACATTTGAGAGGAAGGAGAGTCTCAAGGAGTACATTGTAGAGATTGCTCCGAAAGTTAACTCAAAGACCAATGTAGCTGTTGACGGGTCTAGAGGCGGGAGTAGAGAACAATTACCTCACAAGGATGGGCCGAATAGTGAGGGGTCTGATGAGTTACACCTCACATCAAGTTACGTCCCTATGCAAGAAGAGACTGAGATTGACCATGGGAAATCAGCCGGGAGTATCTATAGTCAAGGGAAACTTGTGTTGCCTTTCAATAAACGATCTCTACATGACACGTTGCATCCTGGGGGTGTGCCTAGAACTGATACTGGCCTCCCAAGGAGTACTAAACAGAATCTTTTTAGTACAGAGGGGGTTGTGCCGTTACTAGTCTTCAGGGAGGGGGCTACTAAGATTTTCCCTGAGAAGTTAATCCATGCTGATGGCCTTAGACTCATAGAGAGAGAGAGGGCTGGGCAGACCATTGTTCAAAGCCCAAGTGGGGAAGGCCTTGTAGGAAGTGGACTAGAGCTTGCCCTCCTTTGCATTTGAATACAACATAAAGCACTCTGCAACAGATTGATAAGGGGAAGAGGAAGGCTACTCTGCAGCCTTCTAAGGTGTCAAAGCGTGGTAGGAGTAGTTTGAAGGAGGATGGGGCTGGTACTGCAATCAGTTTATATCCAACGGTGGAGGCTACGATGCAACCCCACAATCAATGAAAACCATAAGCTGGAACTCTCATGGGCTTGGGAACCCAGGAGGAGTTAGAGCACTTCATGACTTGATCATGAGGGAAGGTCTTAATGTGGTGTTTTTACAAGAAACAAAGATGGCTACTCTTCAGATGGAATGTGTACGTCTTAGAGTGGGCTTTGATTGTTGTTTTGCAGTGGCTTATGAGGGAAGAAGTGGGGGTTTGGCTTTGCCTTAGAAGAATGAAATAAATTTATCAAGCTTTTCTTTCTACCATAATGATTCTGAAATTCAGGATTCTGAGAGGGGGATTGTTTGGAAGTTGTTTGGATTGTATGGTCATCCAGAAATTGANGGAAGAGACTGAGATTGACCATGGGAAATCAGCCGGGAGTATCTATAGTCAAGGGAAACTTGTGTTGCCTTTCAATAAACGATCTCTACATGACGCGTTGCATCCTGGGGGTGTGCCTAGAACTGATACTGGCCTCCCAAGGAGTACTAAACAGAATCTTTTTAGTACAGAGGGGGTTGTGCCGTTACTAGTCTTCAGGGAGGGGGCTACTAAGATTTTGCCTGAGAAGTTAATCCATGCTGATGGCCTTAGACTCATAGAGAGAGAGAGGGCTGGGCAGACCATTGTTCAAAGCCCAAGTGGGGAAGGCCTTGTAGGAAGTGGACTAGAGCTTGCCCTCCTTTGCATTTGAATACAACATAAAGCACTCTGCAACAGATTGATAAGGGGAAGAGGAAGGCTACTCTGCAGCCTTCTAAGGTGTCAAAGCGTGGTAGGAGTAGTTTGAAGGAGGATGGGGCTGGTACTGCAATCAGTTTATATCCAACGGTGGAGGCTGCGATGCAACCCCACAATCAATGAAAACCATAAGCTGGAACTCTCATGGGCTTGGGAACCCAGGAGGAGTTAGAGCACTTCATGACTTGATCATGAGGGAAGGTCTTAATGTGGTGTTTTTACAAGAAACAAAGATGGCTACTCTTCAGATGGAATGTGTACGTCTTAGAGTGGGCTTTGATTGTTGTTTTGCAGTGGCTTATGAGGGAAGAAGTGGGGGTTTGGCTTTGCCTTAGAAGAATGAAATAAATTTATCAAGCTTTTCTTTCTACCATAATGATTCTGAAATTCAGGATTCTGAGAGGGGGATTGTTTGGAAGTTGTTTGGATTGTATGGTCATCCAGAAATTGAGAAAAGAGGAGAAACTTGGAGATTGCTCCAAGCTTTGAAGGAAGATGGGGATGTACCTTGGCTTGTTTGTGGTGATTTCAATGAGGTGATATGCCAACAAGAGAAAATGGGTGGCAGGCCACAACCAGAAAGACTAATGCAAGAATTCAGAAATGTGCTTGATGATTGTAACCTTATAGATTTGGGCTTTGAGGGATCTAAATTTACTTGGTGTAATAGAAGGGATGAGCATCCGGTGATTTGTGAAAGACTTGATAGATTTATTGCCAATATCAGATGGATTGAATGCTTCCCTCTTTCTCGAGTTATTCATGGCAATGCAGCTCACTCAGATCACTTGCCAATTATATTATTTCCTAGTGCTGAGGCCAACCAATCCAGACATAAACTATTCAGATTTGAGGCCATGTGGGTCGAGGATGAGGAGTGAGGAGATGTCATTTCGAGGCATTGGTAAGGGAGCTTTGAAGGATCCATGGTTGATATAGCTGACAGATTAAATAGTTGCAACATGGGATTAGAAGAATGGAACAAACTGAAATTTGGACATGTACTTTTACACATAAGGAGAGCTTGAGCTAACATTCAGAGACTGCAACTCGAGGTTACCAGTAGGGTCTCAAAGGAGGCTTTGTTGTATGCTAGAAACAATCTCTAGTCATGGTTGGAGAGGGTGGAAATTCTTTGGAAGCAAAGAGCAAAAGCTCTGAGGCTTAAGGGAGGTGACAGAAACTCAAGATCTTTCCACCATAAGGCATCTTAGAGGAAGAGTAAGAATAGAATCAAAGGATTAAAAGGTGAGGATGGGACATGGCAATATGAAGAGAATAGAGACCATCTCATCTTGAGTTATTTTCAATCCTTATTTCAGTCTGAGCAATAGAGCAACAACTGGGATTTTTTGGATGGCCTGAATAGTAAAGTTACTACATAAATGAATGATGGTTTGCTGAAGGATTTTCCCAGAGATGAAGTCAAGGCAACTTTAGATCAAATGCATCCTACTAAGTCACCTGGAGCAGATGGCATGGCAACCAGTTTTTTCCAACAATATTGGCACATAGTGGGGAATGATGTGACAAATGCTGTTTTACAAATCCTCAGAATTGGTATCCTACCTTCCTCCCTCAATCACACTTTCATTACTTTGATCCCTAAGAAGAGTAAGCCAGAAAGGATTTCTCAGTTTAGGCCTATTAGTTTATGCAATGTGTTGTATAAAATTAATATCCAAAGTCCTAGCAAATAGGCTTAAAGATGTGCTTGTGTGATGACATGAACTTGCCTAAGCATGGCCCATAGATTTTATTCTTAGTTGCCATGGCATTTTGGGAGCTCTAGTTATTTTGGAAAGTTTTAGAGTCTTTGAATTAACAACTTGAGCCCAAGAGGGGAGCAACCCTAGAATGCTTTGTAATTTTCGGCCATATTTAGAAACTCAGGCCCAATGGCTTTAGGCCCATAACCCAAATCTTAGTCACTAGTGTCATGTGTCATGTAAGTGTTACACTATGAATCTAGACTTGATAGTGGGATAAGAGAGAGAGAGAGAGAAGTGTAGGAAAGCACCATGAAGTGGCTTGCATTCCTACCCTAGAGGAATTGCCACTTGTCAACATGCTAGAAACCTTCTAGAAGAATCAAGGGACAAAAAGAACCTAGGAAGACTAAGGAATTTTTGGCCAACCCATCTTCCCACAAGCCCCCAAGTGTTAGGATGGGGGATTTTCCTAGTGGAACTCCTCTGTCCACTATAGAGTGCTTAAGAATAGAGTGGTAACCCCTGGGTTGACAAAGAACCGTTGACGAGCCTCGAATGGATTCCTTTTAAAAAATGCTAGAGCGATGAAGCATCTAACGCTAGTGGGCATAAGGCACGTAACCCGACGAAGTAAGGTCGAATTAATATGATTCTCTATTTATGACTTATTCATCACGGTGTACGGACCGTTGATGGTGCGGTAACTAGCAAGAAGACACGGTGCAAAGGGGAACCGTTTTGTGTTCACCCTATGAACAAGAATAAGAGCTCATATGATAAGGATCACTCGATGCAAATCTTGTGATATGTTCTGATAAGAAAAGTTCTGATAAAGATCAACATGAAAAAGAAAGTCAAAGAAGTTTTTCAAAAACGTTTAAAAGTCTCTGTTACAAGTCTTTTGGAACATGATCAAGTGCATAAGTCAAGTTTTGGTCAAGTCATATGTCAAGTACAAGTCCATGCACACATTTCATGATATAGCTCTTGTATGCTTGCGTTAACTATTGTATGTTGTGTGATTACTTGCTAAGATTTCTTAAAATCTCATTGTGGTAGTTTCCACTACCATTCCCCAACTGGAATGGTAGAAGGTGTTACAGGTACCCCGGACTCCCAGGAATCATGAATCTAGATGGTTCCGTGGCAAAAGACGAGTATTCTATACAGGCTTGTTCTGACTTTTTGAAGTTCTACTAGTACATGGACTAGTTGTCCGATTATCTTAAGCAAACCTCAAAGCCCTCATCTGATCCAAGGGCAATAGCCAAGGAATTAGAGTTGTCACCACCCGGACCTCAGAAGTCTCACGGAGTCTTGAGGAGGTCCCGTGTTTTGAGAGATTAAACATTACTCTATGTTTTTATTTTTATTTTTTTATGTCATATCTTCTAATACATATTTATGGTTATGGACAATGTGGGGATATGTTTTTTTGTTAGTACGGTACCATGTACTTTGTAATTGCTTATCACATTGTTTAGAATACCCGACTTTTTATTATTTTTCCATTGTTATGAGATTGCATACTGCTAGTGTACTTAGGTGCATTGCATATTATCGGGTATGTACAAGGGGTGTGTAGCCTTGTGTTACATGCCTCGACATGTTTGTCACAGTCCAATCCCAAGCAAGGGCTGGGGGCGCCCCAGCTTGATGTGATCATCTCTAGCTCTCAGTGTGCATTTGTCCCTGGTCGACTTATAATAGATAACATCCTTGTGGCTTATGAATTGATGCATTTTCTAAAGATCAAGAGGAATGGTAAGAAGGCTTTATGTCCATTAAGTTGGACATAAGTAAAGCTTATGATCAAGTGGAATGGTCCTATCTAGCATCTGTTATGGAGAAAATGGGTTTTGCTGCTCAATGGATTGCTTTAGTAATGATGTGTGTTAAATTTGTCTCTTTTTCAATTTTGATAAATGGGGAGCCTAAAGATGAGCCTGTACAGAATACTTGTCATGATGTGTGTTAAATCTATCTCTTTTTCAGTTTTGGGCGACTATCCTGGTGGTTTGCATGTTTGACGTGGCTATGGGCGATTCTTGTGGTAGCGTGGGCTACCAGTGGTGGTTTGGTGCTGTGACGCCACGGAACGTGACACGGTTTGCTTCTCGGATTGGGCCTTTTTTCTTCTCGATTCCTTGCAACGGTGACTGAGTGGAGGTTACAGTGCTTGAGGTATGGCTTAGTTTCGGTTTGGTGGTTGGCCTCACGGTGGTTGGCTTACTGGTTTGGGTGTGAGACGTGTACCTTGCCAAGATGCTTGCTTGGCTTAACGGTGTGACATCTTGGTTCTTCTTGTAGCCTGCTATTTGTGCAGTAGGGGAGGCCATGAGGGGTTGTGTGGGAGGGCATATGCTGAGCGGCAACCCTAGCTTGGAGAAGATGATCAGTATGGGTCTAACGTTTGCGTGTTCTATATATATAGGGATTGCTGTTGTGAATGTATTAGGAGGGAGACAAGCGTGCTAGGGGAGTGCCAAAGTCGTGCGTGGAGGGGGGTAAAAAAAAAATATAGCTGAACATTGGTTGATTCCCTTGTGATTGGATTTCAACGCATACAAGGTTCGGACATTTTTTTTCCCAAGTTATAGGCCTCAAATCAACCTCTAAAATAAATAATCCAACTTGTCCAAAAAAGTTTTCAGCCCATAAAAAGATTTTTAACCTAATTATTAGACCCAAAAAAAAAAAATCATATTTCGCCAAAACAAAGATTGTAGGCCCGTAGTGTAATGACCCGAACTTGACTAAGCATGGCCCATAGATTTTACTCTTAGTTTCCATGGCATTTTGGGAGCTCTTGCTATTTTAGAAAGCCTTAGAGTCTTTGAATTAGCAACTTGAGCCCAAGAGAGGAGTATCCCTAGAATGCTTTATAATTTTCGGCCCTATTTAGAAACCAAGGCCCAATGGCTTTAGGTCCATAACCCAAATTTTAGTCACTAGTGCCATGTGTCATGAAAGTGTTACATTATAAATCTAGACTTAATAATGGATTAGGGGGAGAGAGAAGTGTAGGAAAGTACCAAGAAGTGGCTTGCACACCTACCCTAAAGGAATTGCCACTTGTCAGAATGCTAGAAACCTTTTAGATGAATCAAGGGACAAAAGGAACCTAGGAAGAAAGGGATTTTCGGCTAGCCCATCTTTCCACATGCCTAGACCCTTGTTTTGGCCCAATTTTGAGTTCCAAGGTAGATATATTAGGGAGGGAAGCCCAGGGAAGAGAAATAGAGCCTTTATAGAAAATCTGCATGGGAAACCGAAGGGGGCACAAATGATTTCGAATTTTGGTCCATTTTTTCCAAGTGTCAAGCATGCACTAAGCTTCTAGAAGATTAGATGAAGGGACTCTTATATCAAAGGACAAATATTGATTGAGTTGCATTATTGAATATTTTATACATTTAAAATCAATATAATTTTAATTGTTTTATTATTTTATTATTGGTTTTAGATGAAAAAAGTAGTTAAGAGGCATAAATCCAAGTTGTGATTTAAATTGATTAATAGTATAATTTATGCTTATTTTTATAACTTGTGATTTAATTTGATAAAGTTGTTTTACATGCACAACACACTTTTAATAATTTATTCTTCATTTTTTGTCTAATTCTATTTTTATTTATTTATTTATTTTCTTTGTCTAGTTTTATTTTTGTTTCTTTGATTATTTATTATTTATTTTGCTAGTCTATGTTTTATTTTATTTATTTTATTATATTATTTTGACTTTTTATTTTTTCTGTTTTACATCTTGTCCTAGATGACACGTCGTTTTTCCTAAACGGAAGAACAACCTGTCGTTTGTCTCTGGAAATCAAATCTGGCCTCTTCAAAACGACGTGTCATGTTGTTTATGGAAAAAAACAACATGTCGTTTATCCTACGAATTGAAATCTGGCTCTGATAAACGACCTGTCATTTTGTCCATAGACAAAAGCGACATGTCGTTTGCATTCATCTTCAACCTCCAACACCACACGCCGCACCACCTGGCCTCCACCTGCAGAACCCGCTGCCACCCTAACCCACTGCAGCTCAGCCACCTACACCTATGGCAGCATCACCGTCTGCACCTCTACACTATCTCCACTGCACTTCATCTACACAAAGCGAACACCACTGAGCTCAGCAGCACCATCCATGCACTGCTGCAACACGTCCTCCGCATGTGCAGCCGTGCCCAGCACCTCAGCCACTTCTAGCCACCACCGTGAGCCATCCTCAGCACCTCCACGCTTGCAGCTGCGGATCACCTCAAACATGTAGCCACCAACACTGAACCACCGCGCTGCCCAAGCACGCCGTCTTCCACGTAAAAAACTGCATGCACTAATCTCTATGTTTAGAAAGTGAAACAGAGCAAGCAGTCCACCTCCGTGCCCAGTCCAACTGCTTCCTCTACGGAGCAACAGTGAACCACCAAGCTGCGTATACGGAGATACAAGCTCACGTCCAGCTCCAAGCTCTCTCATGGATACACGGAGATACAATAGTCACGCAGCATTTGTGTTTGAAGAAGACGTTGGACCCAGCTTGTTTCTTGGCCTTACACGCGGAAAGGTTACCCAGTAGGCACGCAGTAGAAAAAGAAGGAAAGACTTCGGTTTGGACTCACACAAGGACCCAGAATTTTAAGGGAAAAGTCATTTTGTTTGGACTTGAAACACGGTGAAAGAAACAGTAATTTGAAGCCTATAAAAGGCTTGGAACCCAACGAAGCAAAGGCAGTTAGTTTTGAGGGAGAGTTTTAGAGGCAGTCGTGAGTTTTTGTGTAATTCATATTTGTTTTAGTTTCAAGTGAGTTGAGAGTAGTTTTTAAGTCACTATAACATAATTTGCCTTTTGTGACAGAGAAAACCGTCACCAAAAATCAAAGAAACGTCACTAAAGACATTTGGTGACGGTTACCACGACTGTCACCTAATGTGCATCACAGAATACATTTAGTGACACTTTACTATTAAATCGTCACTAAAAGTATTTTTAGTGACGGTTGGAGTTGTTCCGTTCGGAGTGATGGTCGAACGTTATATTTTTTTGTGACGCTTGAAAACTGTTACAGAAAGTAACGTTTGAATGTAAATTTTTACGTTCAAACGCCAACCCGAGCAATTTATGTTCGAATGTCATAAGTTGACATTCGTTGATTGATTATAGTTCGAACGTATAATATTTGCGTTCAGAAATTTATACGTTCGAACACATTAAACGTTTGAATTTATGTTCGAACGTTATGGGAACACAATCCGAACGTAACGATGATAACGTTTGGACGTGTGTTCGAACGTTAATCGTCAAATCGTGTATTTACGTTCGAACGTATGTTCGAACGTGAAATCTTGTTGGAACATTTTTTTTTTTTACATTTGAACGTACAGAGCAGAAATATACTAAATTCATAAAATTAAGAAATTAAAAATATACTAATTGTATCATATTACACACCATAAATATTCTACAACTAACAATGTCTTAAAAAGTTATAAAATTAGATAGTAAAAGTTATATACACAAATTAAAGTGAGAATTCATTTCTTCCTTCCTCGCCCACCCCGCTTCTGTTGCAATGACATAACACGTTCCATTTGCACCATCATCTCCCGCTGCACTTGTTGTTGGACTTCATTGCGCATTCTTTCTTCGTGATCTTTCTGTTGGTCCTACAAACGCGTCTCTATATGAGATTGTCTCTCTAAGAGGGACTCCAACTCTTGCTGCCTCGACCTCATATACTCATTATCGCGTTGTGTGGCTTCCAAATCTTTGGTAAGATTATTAATTTGTGAAGTCGAAGAGGATGAGGAGGATGAACCAGAATGCTTGAAAGATCATCCCAAACCTCTTGTCATACAAGAGTTGGGCCTGAGCACTTGCGTGAATATGTCTATGTCACTAGGAGAGGATTCTCCAGAAACTGACTGTATCTCCATCAATTTTTCCTGTCATGCCAAAGAAAACACACAATAAGTAACGGATTAAAAGAAATAAAAAATAAAATTTTCACATGTTGCATAATTTATTTAACAAAAATAACAACGCTTACATAATTATCTGCAGCGACAGGATCCATCCACTCACAACTCTCATTAGTGTGAGCAGCAGCGTAGACATGAATGAGGAAAAAGTTTTATGGATCATCACGTTTCTAACAAAGCCACATTAGCAATTTTAAAAAGATAATATTAATACTTAAATAAAAATAGTTAAATAAATAAATATATTCTATAATATTATTAATTACCATTTTCTCAGCAAGACGATGGAATGATCTTGAACCAGCACGATGGTGGACAGTCAAAGCGGATCTATTATTAGCATTTTTAGAACTTAAATGCTACAAAATTAATTAAGAATGTTAATTGATATATATATACATAAAATATATAGCGCAAATATATATATATGTAAATAATCATTAGATATTATTAATCTATAATACCTGATAATCTGAAGTTACGAAAAGATCACAACACTTTCTCCAATCGTCTAACTTCATCTGCTGGAAAGGAGATTGCGCAGCCTCTTCAACCGTCTCAAACTTCTTGAAGTGGTCATGACATCGTCTCTTGTGACGTCGGAATACTGTAGCCATCAACCCATTCACAGTTCTCAAATCCTCGCAACGGCCAAAGTCGAGTTCGAATTCATCCTAATAAGCGAATTACGTCAAAAATATAATATACTAATATAGTATACAACAAATGTACTCTCAACGAAAAATCACCAGCACACGGCTCCGAATGTACTCCTTAATCTCGAGCGAAACATCTCGCCATAATCGCATATAAAATGGAGCATAAGCTCGGACAAATGTACCAATATATGAGGAAAGCGCTGCTGCACTATCATCCACGCCTCCAATGCAATTATCAGGAATGTTGACCTTGAGCTTTCCATACCTTCGGTATTTCTCAAGAGAAATGCCACGTGTATAACCACGACCGCGATGAGCGGATGCATCAACTATTAGATATAATATAATATTATCTATATAGTTATTGAGATAAAAGTATTGATATATAATTAACTATGTTATTATTTTCTTACTGGTAGGTGTAGACTGATTGTTGTTCTCTTGTGTCTGCATTTGATCTTCAGGAGGGAAACACTCGGGTGGGGAGTCCTCAATAGGTTCGGGAC
>QEOT01007496.1:38374-63984 GCA_003123785.1 Pterocarya stenoptera
ATCAACTAGTTAGATATTTTAATTATTTCTAAATTTTTAAAGATTTTATAATTCAATAAAGGTATACTTGTTAGTTGTATAAATTCAATATTAGGTCTTTTATTTTATTTATTTATTTTATTAATTATTAAATCTTATTCAAAAAAAAAAAATTCGAGCTCGAGCTTGAGCTCGGCTCGACTCGAACTCGTTTGTGAGATGAGCTCGAGCTCGAGCTCGAGTTAAGAGTTTATCTTATCGAGTCGAGCTTGAACAGAGAATAAAAAAAAATCTCGAGCTCGAGCTCGACAAGCCAAAACTAGGCTCGGTTCGGCTCGATTACAGCCCTATTTATTTATAGAGACTTTGAACATGCTATACACACGAGCATCAATTAGACTTTTTAAGTTTTTTCCTAATCAATGTTAGTTTCTGGTCACTGGGTAGGAGGATGCATAGATGCCTTTGTCCTACCATTTTTTAATAGGATAATGTTAGATTTTATGCCTTAGATAGTTATCTCAATCATTCTCTTCTCATTTCATCCTCAATCATCACTTAAATGCAGACACTTTTAAATTTTAAATATTTAATATTTTCATCTAATCATTAACTAATTAATACAATTTTCACAAACTTGCAAACAAAACATAAAAACAATTTAATTTTTTCAAATTCTAAAATAAAAATTATATTAAAAAATTATATTATAACAATATTTAAACTTTACAATATTTTTATTCAACTTGTTCTTTATTATTTTTGAAAATACAATAAAACATCTTCACTCAAATCATTTCATTACCAGTCACAATTTTATCAACTCATCTCAACGTCCAAATGAGGCCTTAAAGTTAGAGTGTGCTAGCATGGGGCAAATGTTTGTATTTAAAAAAAAATATGAAATCCATTGTAAAAAAAATAAATATAGGCCTAAAGTGTATAAGTCTAGCAGATGCGCTGTTTAAATGCTAATAGGTGCCAACATAGCAACACTAATTGAATTTTGAATCTCAACTCGAGTGTAATGCAGAGTAATTATCTTATACCACATAATTTTTTTTTCCTATCACAAGATGTCGTATCATTAGAAATAATATTCATATAATCAATTTTAATGGTACTAGTTATTTTCTGCAATCATGATGCAAATTTCGCAAACACCAACTCTTATAAACCAGTTAACTCTACAGCCCGACTCTGGTTATAGACTGGTATATCAACAATTGGATTTTGCCCATTAGAAAAGAAAAATCTATAAAACTCAAAAACATCTTCTTCTTCTTTATTATTATTTTTTTTCAACATCTCACTCTCAATCTTTTAACCGAGCACTTTGTTCAATCTCCTACTCTGAAAGGTATCCAAATACTAATGTTACAGGTTACAACACGAAACTCCAAAACTTCAAAGTGGCAGAGAAGCACCTTAATCTCCAATATATTTTTTTCCCCTGTTTCAGCTGAGCTGAGTGCCTTGTCATCTGTCCTTCTCTTTCTCTTTTTGATTATTTGCTGAGATCGGCTCTTATATCCTGCATATAATTGTATGATTTCATCTTAGACAGGGTGATCAAAGGGAAAAGAACCTTGCAATTTGAATAACAAGTGAGCTAATGTGCATTGAAAAATCTACTAGAATTTACAACTATCATGGAAGTAACTGAATCGTTATATCTGTATTTTTCTATGTCTCAAAGCTCAAATTCTATATCACTTAGTGCAAGGGCAGAAAATGACCAGGAAATTGACAAAGGAGACATGAATATTCATTAAGGTGTTCAAGATTTCTTCACTTTTTGATAGGTGTGGAAAGTTAGTTCTACCTATCGGACTATTTCTTCAACCAGATACAACAAATTACCTCCTATAGAAAGTTGGTAAAAGAAACATACCAAGGAAGCTTAAAAGTGTCTTTCAACCATCCTTGTTTTGTGCAAGTTGCTACCACTTTGTCTAGCCGAACAATTATCTCAGAAAAAGTTGGCCTAGCAACTGCTTTTTGATCCCAACATTCCTCAATCAACCTGCATGTCCATAGTATCAAGCAAAACAAAAAAATAAGTAAATTTGATTAGTTTTCACAAAAACGAACTTACTCTTTTAGATCAGGTGGATAACTTCTTGCTTTGACCTTGAATGGCGGTCTTTTTCCATCTAAACACATCATTTTTGCAGCCTCTTCTGGAGACTTGGGATGGAAAGCTTGTATACCCTCAAACATCTGAAAAAAAAATCCATGAATAAGTGATCAAGATTGAGCATCCCGCCGAGAAAGATACATGCAAACCAATTATATTCTCCACTATTATGATATTAGAAAACCAGAACAGTGGAGGTTATCTCAACAACTTGAAACGAATTATAATTACACCGCAGAATAATCATGCTAGCAAACAAGAATCTGTGAAAAAGTACCTCATATAAAATGAGACTGAAAGAATAGGCATCCACACTTCTGTCGAACAAATCATCTTTGTAAACCTCAGGTGCCATATATAAGTCTACAATCATATAGTAAAAAACTTATTAGAGCACACAGTAATTGTAATCCATTGTGTTTCACAAGGAATTAATTGTTATTATTAATTGTTATTATCCTATGTCCAATATCAAACCACTTCAATTTACAAGACTACAGCTGAATGAAGTCAATTTTGGAACCCCATAAATATTTACTCTATGAGGCTATATGGATTTTTAGTACTTGAAGATATATTCTTGGTTACAACTTCCCAAATCCAACAGAGAGCAACTGTCACTTCTTTTTGCACACTAAAAATTCATGGTATCATACGGAGGTGAGAGTTGAAAGGAGTCAATATATTATATACGTTCTTCGTGTCAAAAGAAAATATAATTTTCTACTTGTGTTCATGTAATGTCCACTGGAATATATTAAAGATCAAACTCAAGAGTTAAGATAAACGGTGTATACAAGAACTTACTTGAACGGTCAGCCCCAGGCTGCGCGAGTTTTGCTTTGCCTGGTTGAATTTTGGACAATCTTGTCAAACCAAATCCGGCTACTTTCAATTGACCTCCATTATCCAGAAAAATATTTCTGGCACCTTACCAAAATTTAAAATATTAAAGTACATCTCAAACAATAAAAATCAAATTCTGTTGGCAATTGCTGTACATCAGATCAACTTTTGAAATTTGGTTGCCTTACTTTGGCTTTAAGTCACAGTGGATAATTGGGTCTGGTTTACACTCGTGAAGATAATTCATGCCCCTGGTAAAGCGAAGTTCAGCAAGATACCAGAACATTAGTATGTATATGTTTATGATGTATGCAAGAAGCAGGGGTCACCCTTCTAATGAAAAAGACAATGTCCACAAATATAATTCCAGCAAGATAGACATGCCTAGCGATATCAAGAGCAAATCTTAGAGCTTTGGATGGAGACAGACGCCCCTTCTTTTGAATATAATTTCCCAAGTCGCCCTGAAAGATCACCACCAATATTAGCAGTGTCAATTTCAATTCGAAGAGAGAGAGAGAGAGAGAGAGAGAGAGAGAGAGAGAGAGTTGTTTACTTTTGGATGATACTCCGAAACAATCATCATGGGTATATTTTGCGTAACGGCTCCAACAAACTGAAGCACATTAGGATGGCGGACCTTTTCTAATAATGTTAGCTCGTGTTTGAAAGCATTTCTGTTAAAAGAAATAAATTGAATTGATTATGAAAATAGGCGTTAATGACATAACTATATAAAAAAATCTATGAACCAACAAATTCAACAATGCTGCTGAACCAAAACCCAAATAAATAACCACACTGCAAGCATAGCAGAAACAATATTTAGGCAAACAATCTAAGCATTATAATTTGCTATAGTTTGACACAACAAAAATGTCTACTCCATTTTTTTCTTCACCCAGCAACATACGGTAACACTGGATGGTTAAAGCACTAGTGACAGAATTAAAAACTGTAATATTTACAGAGATTTAAAATGCACATTCCATCAGTCCAAGGGGAAGATTGTGAAAATCAGTTACATCAGGAGATTTGTTAATCTAAAGTTTTCTATAAGTTGTTACTAAATCAATGAAAATCCCAGCAACCAAAAAGATGTTAGAAGGGGAAAACTTCCTTGGAATGTCTCAAAAAATGCCAAGCAAGAAAACAAGGGAAACGAAACATCAATCAACTCCGAAAATGACTCCTGAAAGAACATTATGTGGCAATATTTGCACTTTTTTATATGCCAAGAAGACATCAAAGAACTACTGGTTCCATAGCCCAAAAGTGAAGGCTCTGTACAATTCCCCTTCTTCAGATTATTGTCCTAAAAGCATTTGTATATTCATTTGGAGAAGGGGAGGAAGAGAAACGGATAAAAAAGTCTTCAATTTTGGATGAGCACATACATGCTATCAGGGTCCGAATAGCTGTCCTTGTCAAGTATCTTTACAGAAACCTTTGTACCGTTCCATTTAGCCACTTGATATGTTCCCTGTAAAGGGGTAGACGAACAAAGACATCTATAAATTAACAATATATTTGACAAAGCATCAAATAGTTAGCTCAGTTCTTTCAAAACAACTCAAAAAAAAAAAAAGGAAGAGAAAAGTAAAACAAAACAAAAGATTTAGGGAGATAAAAAGGAGGGAGTCACTGAGCTCTAACCAATCATAGTTGCAGATGCATAATTATTCTCAATTTAAGGTAACATAGATGATAATCATAAAACTCGCAAAAGGGTTATTAGCAATAACAAAGAATTTTCAATCCACGGAGTGATGATAATATTGAATAAGCAAGTAAAAATTACATCGCAGCAGTCGGCAGTATACAAAAGGTCACTCTGAGAAACATAGAATTAAATCACATATTTAAACAGGATTTCTCTGAAATAAGTACTACATTATAGATCAAACTAAAAAGTCCCACACTCCAGAACTGGTCTAGTGGTCTTCAAGCGAACAACAAATGCACAGTACTATGGATATATTTCTGAAACATAAGGCTCGGACATGAAAAGAAATAAGGTATCTCAAGCTTCGACTTAAAATATGATATCTCAACATATAACACATTAGGCAATATTTTAATTACTTGACAAGTTAGCAAACAAACAAAATAAACAAAAAATGTAGGGAGAACAAAACTTTTGCAAAGAGTCCAACAAATATATAAAAATTAATCTTTGCATCATCCTACACACCACACACCATAATTTTTTTTATTTTTTTTATTTGTTTCTCTTATTAAATATGTATTATATGGATGATGAATAAAAAAATATAAATGTTTCAAGAAGAGTAAAATAAAAAAAAATTGAAAAAAAATAAAAAATAAATAAAAAATACATTGGTGTGTGGTGTGTAGGATGATGTATAGCAATACTCAATATATAATGACAAAAACGCTAATGAATCATCAACAGATAACACCAAATCATTGCACGGCTTTCTACCGCATCGCACCAAAATGTGAAAAGTAAGAACAAACACTCAAGACTTTTTTTTTTGATAAAAAACACTCAAGACTTGAGTTGCCTAAATGCATCATCGATTCATTATGCGTTTCATACAAAGCATCTCCGATTACGGGAAACCAGTTCCAAATTAAAATAAGAGACTTGGACATTAATTTCCAATGTATTTTCGAATGAATTAGAGTCTATACGTGATTTTTCAAAATAGCACTAATCTACTGAACTGCTAGTATAGGGAACAGGACCATGCCTTCGAGATTCCATCACCCTTCCGGATCTGAAGCTCTAGTGGATTAAGCTCATACTCTGGAACTTCTCGAGGATTTGCAACAGCCATTGGCGTCTTCCTGGCCGATTTCTAAAAGTATGCAGAATAATAATTAATAAGTATGTTTAAAGACATAAATAATCACCTAGAAACGAGAAATCGTTCATATCTTACCGGAGCTTTGGCTCCGCGTGCTTTTAGAATATTGTAGACTTCCGTATTTCCGTAATACTTAGCGTCGGCAGCTGCCTGGCCAGATAAAAGAGAACTACATGTAAAAGCCATTTCGAAGGGAAAGAGTGCCGAGAATTCATTTCAAAACAAATCAAACCAAAAAAAGAAAGGGAATCGCCGTACCGTACTCCCCCAGCGATCACGAGCATCGATGTTGGCCTTCCTGCTGAGCAATAGCTTGGCGACCTCGACATGGCCTTCGCAGGCGGTGATGTGAAGCGCGGTCCGCCCGTCCAAGTCGATGCTGTTGACGTCGATCCCCTCGTTGAGGAGATCCTCCACACCCTTGACGTCCCCTCTACACGCCATGAACAGAAGCTGCATGGTGGCGTCGAGATTCTCCGGAACCATCAGATCGATACCGGAGTCTTGTCCGGGGCTCCGGCGAATAGGGTCAAGCGACGACTGTCTCCCGAAGCTGAACCTCTGGTTGTTCCTCCTCGGGTCCATCGACGACTGCCGCGTGAACTGCCGGCTCAGCGTCCTTTTTATCGACCCGGTCGACAACTGCCGCGATATCCCCCGTCTTAGTTGCTTCGCTATGTTCTCCATTTTACTCCCCAATCGATGGTCAGAGCTCTTCTCTTTGAAATGCGATAATTACAGGAGGAGGAGGAGGAGACGACGGCTACATGCAGTTGAAATTCAATTGGGTGGGATCGAGAGCTCAAGGTACAGATTTGGGAGCTCTCGATGCCGAGCTATGGAGGGAGGCCTCTCTGCGAGAGTGTGTGCGTGTGAATATCAAATTAAGATCCGAAAGAAGCGCTTGTGAGAGAGAGAGAGAGAGAATCAGTTTTTGTCTTCCACACAATGGAGCGAAAACAAAGCCGTTAATAACTTTTGTACGCATGGACTCCGTCGTAAAAAACGCGGCAACGACCCCCTCCGGTTTTTCATCTTGCAAATCGTTCTCTGCACTAGTTATTAAAAAAAGAAATATATAGATTACAAAATCAGTCATGCCAATGAAGCCCGATTTAAGAAAAGTGCTTTATATATTTTAACGAAAATGATTTGTTTTAGTATGTATAAATTATTATTATTATTTTTTTAAATCCTACAAAAATATTAATTTAAAAAATCACTTTTTTACAGTATATAGTATTATTTATAACTTTATAATATAATTAGAACTCTTTAACATCTTTACAAAATGATAACTTCAACCCTTAGTTTCTATTCACTAATTTTTTTATATATGATTTCTTATTTATAAATTTTAAAAAATAAATTAATGCACTGCTCACCAATTTTCAATTTATAAAATAAAAAATGTACATATTACGAAATTAATTAGGCAATAAAAGCTAAATAATTCTTAAAATACACTTTGATATATATTATATAAGAATAATTTTACTTATCATCTTTACACACTACAGATTATATATATTTTAATTTTTTTTATTTTTTCTAAATTAAATATATGATTTATGAATGATAAGTAGAATAATTTAATTAATTTAATAAAAATAAAATAAAAAATTTAAAAACTTAAAAAATATAAAATATATAGTGTCGAATGAGTTAGGGTGCGTTTGGATCTCAAACTCATCCCAACTCATCTTAACTCATCTCAATTCATCATTACACCTTTTTTAAATCCCAATACAAAATATAATAAACAATTCAACTTTTTCAAATTTTAAAATAACTTTAATATTAAAAAATAATATTTTAACAATATTTTATCATCTCAACTCAACTTAACTCAACTCATCTCAACTCAACTCAACTCAACTCATTTTATCATCTCAACTCAACTCAACTCATTTCGTATAAAAGGTCAAACTTTGCGCTCTCAAATTTTATTTGTTTTTAAATTATTTTTTTATAATAACAAATTAAAAATATTAATATACGCGGTCTTCGCATGCTGATGGTGAAGGTCAATGCCAGCGTAAGAAACTGACACCTTTTTTGCTGTTCTTACATGACACGTGATAGTGATGGTTATTTATTTATATTATTTTATAAGAAAAGTATAAAATTATTTATTATATTTTCTTTATTTATCAATTATTTTATATAAAAAATTATAGAATATTCGCTACAATCACAAAAAATTCATGTAATCTATTAAATTAATAAATTAAGTCAAATTATATTTTATTTTTATAAAATGTTTTTGGACTAAAATAATGTTTTTAAAGGAAAAAAACAGGTGCAAATTAATGCGGGGAGATAAGGGTTAGAGTGGGCCCGTATTTAGGGAGACAGCAGACTTCACCCACCAATTGAAGAGTCCCAAAAATGCAGGTGAGGAAATTCATGAAGGCAGCGACCTCTAATCAATGGGCAGTGCTACATACCCGATAATTCAACCTAATAATTCAACTGTAAATGCATTTTTTATTTTATTTTAATTATTATTTTTTTATATATTTTTAATTATTTTTAAAAAATAAAGAAATTCCAATTCAGTAGTATTTAATTTCTTAATTATTAAATTAAAAAATTAAAAAAATCAATCGATCACTTTTTTCAATCATTTTTATAAGTTGAATTAATATTTTTCCTAATCAATACATGTTGTGCAATTCTCTCCACTATGTTTATTGTATCAAATTAATAGAAATATAATAGGTAATCTCACCAACTTTTTAATTTTATTCAAGATTTCGGTTTATGTAAAGCTTAATGACCGTAACAACCTAATATGACTGTAGTTTCAAATTCTGTTCTATTCCGACTTGAACATATATATCAATTGGAATGCATGAATATTAAAATATTTTATTCTAATTCTTAAACCAAAATGATTATCGAAGCTAAATTTACAACATTGAATATGATGCCACACAAAATACCAAAAAATACAAATTCTTTTGATTCAAGTCAATTGCAATTTAAAGCAAGACTTGATTTATTCAATAAAAAATAATTTAAGTATGCATGTCTTGTCTATTATCTTTTAAAAAGTAGAAAAAATATGAAATTGATAAAAAATAATTTTTCAAATAATTTTTTATTTTTAAATTAGTGCACATAACTTTCATAATGGAAAATATCTAACATTATTTTTATCGATGGCCGATGTCGGCCGATAGAATGCATGATTGAGGCATTTCTTTTTTGTTTTCTTAAAACATTAAGAAATGTATTTATTTTTTTTCTTAAATATTAAAAAATATATTTTCTTAATGTTTAAGGAAAAAAAAAAAGATGACAATAATGGAATCGAGGAAAGATGACAATATATCTTCTCTCACTTTTTTCTCTTGGTTTTGTGTTTTGGCGTGCTCTGTACTGTTCACGGTGAACCGGAGGTGAAAGCTTCCTTGTTTTCGGCCTTCTCTTTCTGGGTTGGTGTTTTCGGCACCTCCTATTTTTGGGTTTGAGTAGTTTCAGCATCCTCTGTCTCGAGTTTGAGCAGTTTTGACACCTTCTATCTCAAAAGTGGTGTTCCACTTTGTTGGTGGTTCTCGAATTTTTTTTTTCTTCTTTGGGGGTTTGTTTTCGGCTTTCGGTCCTCTATGTTGCTGAAGTTATGGATTGCGGCACTGTCTGAGTTCTTCTTGTGAACTTTCGGCATCATCTTGTTAAAATAGTTGTAACTTGTTGGTTTTGGGCAAGGAAAGCAGTTGATGCTTTTTAGGTTGTGGGAAGAATTGTCAGTGCTGTGTGATTTCTTCTAGCTTTCGGCGCCGATTGAAGTGTTTCCTGATTTGGCTTCAAAGAGATGGAGAAGGAATAATTTGAGAAGACGAAGAGAGAAGACAAAAAAGAAGAAGAAGGAAGAAATAAATCAGAGAAAAAAAATGTTGGATGCTGCTGCGGCTTTCTCAACAACCAAGATGAACTTTTTATTGGAGATAACCTTTTGAAAGGAGAGGACAAAGGAAGAAAGCAGAGAACTTCGTGAGAGAAAGAGAGTGATAGGAGCAAAATGAGGAGACGAGACAACCCCAAATCCAAAATTGATAATTCGATCGGTAGTCGAAATGATGCCGTTTAATATTTGTTACTACGTCGGATGCAGTTCCACAGACTCTTTAAATCTGTTGTATATAGAATTTTTGAGATTTAAAAAAAAAAAAAGAAAAAAAAAAGAGAAGGAGGAGTAAGGAAAAGAAAGAAAAAGGAAACGTGTGGCCGTTTTGGATAACCATTTTAAGCATTGAAGTCTTTCTCCGATCAAAATCATCCTTATTCTTACGTACTTCAGCATTAAAAGTGAAGAAAAGTCAAAGCATATCTCTAAAATGAAGGCCAAGTTCTCGCACGTCCTGTGCGTTAACATGTGTCTCCCACTAAAGATCAGTGTCCGTCCAAAAATAATAGACATTGAATGATTAATGGCCAATCAATCGCTTCATCCACGCATTTTACGTCTTTACTGGCCAGTTGACTCGACCAAGGAATGACTATGTGATTAGACTTCCAAACCACATTCAACGAAATCCACATCAAACTGTTTCTCTGCCTGATTTCTTCTCAAAAATGGTTTTTTTTTTTTTTAAATGATTTGTATAATTTTAGCTGTGGGCAAATCTTCGCACTCATTTAAAAAAAAATAAAGTTGACAATTTAAGATTTATATAATTTTTTTTATTCTGTTTAGTACGTGTTCTATTTTCTTTTCTTAAAAGGAATGCACGATATTTATATACTCAAATATTATTATTTTTAGTTAGTCAAACTTGGAGGCCAACCAAGAGTTTTTTTTCGTAAATAAAAGGTTACAAATTTTAAACTAAAAAATTATTTAATCTTACATGTAAATTGTGTGTTAATGCTAAAAATTATACAACAGACTAAAAATGAGAAAAGAGTCATCCATGACCCACGAGATGATTTGGATTTCGATACAATGCTCGTCGCGTTCATCCATCACATAAATAATAAATAAGTGAATAAAATTAAATAAAGAGAGACACATAGAAGTATGAGTCTTTTTCTCTTGGGCTACTATACAGTGTTCGTCGCGTTTATTCCTGACCCACTAGTTGTTTTGGGATGAAATCTACTATAATAAGTGATTTTACAATTTCTCATGATCTCACATATCTCACAATAAAATAGAAAAATTTAAGAAATATCATCTAGAGTCGCTGTGTGTGGTGGAGTTTGAGCATAAGGAGTTTTCGTGTAGAGAGCTTGTGGAGAGTCTATAGAGAGTTCATATGATTTGTGGGAGATCCCCACATATATATAGAGGTCTAACTTGCTTTGTGAAGTATTTTCCTGTTAGAAGTATGAGTCTTTTTCCTTTTATGAGTCTATGTATATTTCCTCTTAGGAGTCCGAGTCAACTTGTCTTATCTCTTCTTGGCTTTTATCTCTTAACTTGATTATAGACTGCTAATTTGACCTCTACAAATACACACGATTCTTAAGGACGATTTGCTCTACAAGAAGGTCTTAAGAATCTTCAAGTCAATAATCTGCAGAATAAGTTTAGAAACTTGGTCCCTGGTTTCCTGTCTGTTTCTTGGTTTTCTATTTGTTTCCCAGTTTTTTGTTTGTTTTGTGCTATGCGGTAGAGAGCTCAGCTTGGAGAGATAGACGGGAGATGTACTTGACGCATTAGGTGTGAGCGTGGAACTCTGCTTTGGCGGGAGGTGTACTCGACCGCACTAGGTGAGAGTATAGAGTTCCACTTTGGCAGGAGATATACTCGACCACATTAGGTCATGTGAGTGTGGAGCTCGGTTTTGAGTTTGTAGATGTTTGCTGTGAAAGATCGTTTATTGTTGACGTAGAATGCACATTTCCATGATTGGCTTTTTGTGTGTATTTTTGTGATAGTTTTTATTTTTATTAGTAGTAATGGATTTTCTGTCTCCTTGGTGTAAATTGTTGTTGGTGTTCTCGTTTTGTTGTTTGTTAGTAGTGGTAGATTTTTTGCCCCTCGGTGTAAATTTTTGTTGGTGTTCTCATTTTATTGTTGGTGTTTGTTGGTAGTAAACCGTTGACCCTCTGGATCTATCTTAGGCAGTTGTTGAGCCTGTCAACTCGTTCCGGAAGGACACCCGCTCTAGGCGGTTGTAGAGTTTGCTGGCTCGTTCCGGAAGGTAACCTGCTCGAGGCGGTTGGAGAGCTTGGTGACTCGTTCGCGAAGGACACCCACTTGAGGCGGTTGTAGCCCGAGCATAAACACTCAGTGTTTGTTGGAAAATATGTTGTGCTTGTAATGTTGTCAGTGTGAGAGAGGTCGGGCAGTCCAATGAGTTGCTCGCCTGTTAGGTGCCTGGGAGGTTAGGCTGTCCCTAACCTTTCCCACCTGTTGGCTGCACTGCGAGTATTGATTGAACATTGGTGGCTAACTGTAGAGGTTGGGAGGTCCCTGACCTTTATCGCCTGTTGATTTGTACCGCGAGTGTGTTCTCGATTTTGGTGGCTAACTTATTAGGTGCATCGCTAGTGTGTACGCGACCTTTGGTGGCTAACCTTTGAGTGGGTCGTGGAGTCTTCTGAACTCAACGTCCTTGTTGGTTGCCTCGCAAGTGTATACTCGACCTTTGGTGGCTAACTGTTGGGTGCACCATGAGTGTGTACTCGACCTTTGGTGGCTAACCATTGAGTGGGTCGTGGGGTCTTCTAACCTCCATGCCCTTGTTAGTTTCCCCTGAATGTATACTCGACCTTTGGTGGCTAGCTGTTGGTGGGTCGTAGGAGACTGAGTATGACTGCCCTGAGGGATTTTCACCAAAAATCAAATAGGTTAGTGTAATAAAATTACAAGTTTGAGATTTGTAAACCCGAGTCATTTCACTAAAGTGTGTTGAAGGCTGGTGACACGTAGGCGATTTTAGCATTGATGAAGGTTTGGGATGCCCATGATACCAAACGTTCTATTCTGATGAAGATAGAATAATGCCTAATAATTCAATTGTAAATGCACTTTTTAATTTTTTTATTTAATTATTATTTTTGATATATTTTTAAAAAAGAAAAAAATTCCAATTCATTAATATTTACTTTCTTAATTATTAAATTAAAAAAACAAAAATAAATAAAATAAAAAAATCAATAATATTTTTATAGGTCGAACTAATATTTTTCCTAATCAATACACATTCAGCAATCCTCTCCACTACGTTTATTGTATCAAATTAATAGAAATATAATAGGTAATCTCTCCAACATTTTAATTTTATTCAAGATTTCGGTTTATGTAAAGCTTAATAACCGTAACAACCTAATATGACTGCAGTTTCAAATTCCGTGCTATTCCGACTCGAACATATATATCAATTGGAATGCATGAATACTAAAATATTTTGTTCTAATTCTTAAACCAAAATGATTATCGAAACTAAATTTACAACATTGAATATGTTGCTATTATAAAAAAACTGCTTAATTGTAGCTAGTTAATTTCAATAAAATGATTATTTACAGTTAAAATTGATCACAAATAACATTTTTGCCACAAATAAATGACTACAAAAGTCTATTTTTTTTTTATAGTGTGCCACACAAAATACCAAAAAATACAAATTCTTTTGATTCATGTCAATCACAATTTAAAGTTGACTTTATTTATTCAATAAAAAATAATTTATAGAGTTTTAAAGTATGCATGTCTTGTCTATTAACCTTTAAAAAATAGAAAAAATAAGAAATTGATAAAAACTAAAACTTTTAAATAAATTTTTTTAAACGAGTGCACTTAACTTTCATAATCGAAAATATCTAAACATTATTTTTTATCGATGGCCGGTGTCGGACGACAGAATGCATGATTGATGCATTTCTATTCTTTTGTCTTAAACATTAAGAAATGTACTGATTTTTTTTCTTAAACATTAAAAAATATATTTTCTTAATGTTTAAAGATAAAAAAAAAAAAGATGACAAGATTGAACCGAGGACCTAACTTTAACATAAAAGAGAGAAATAATAATTGTACTAGTAAGTATGTAAGTGCTACATAATTATTTTAAAAAAATGAATAAATATGAGATTTATATAAAAAAATTTAATTTTTTAATAATAAATTTAATTTTTTTAAAAATGACTTTTATACTTTATGATTATATGTAAAATTATTCTATAAAAATAAAAAAATAATAAATAATAAAAAGTAAAAAAAGAAGAAAGAGGAGATCACTCCCAAAACCATGCATGCGCGGGGCTCGACGAAAACATGTGGCCGTTTTTAACCATTTTAAGCATGCCGTTCTTACGTATTTTAGTATTGGACATTGCTATGCATAAACTTACACAATATATATTAATATATTTTTAATTTTTTTTTAATTTTTTTTATTTTACTATTCTTAAAATATTTATATTTTTTTATTCATCATTCATATAATATATATTTAATAAGAAAAACAAATAAAAAAAATAAAAAAAATTATAATATATAATATATAGACTAATACAAAGATTAATTCCTTTAGCATTACAAGTGAAAGCATATCTCTAAAGTCTGAAAGGCCAAGTTATCGTACGTCCTGTGGGTTAACATGCGTCTCCCACTAAAGGTCGGTGACCGTCCAAAAATAATAGACATTGAATGTCTAATGGCCAATCAATCGCTTCATCCACGCATTTTACGTCTTTACTGGCCAGTTGACTCGACCGAGGAATGACTATGTGATTGGACTTCCAAACCAAATTAAACGAAAGGAACCTACAGCCACCGAGGATTGAGGCAAAACGTTTTTTTTTTTTAATTTTTTTTAAACATTTTAAATATTTTATAAATAATAAATTCATTTAAAAATACTTTCTTAATATTAAGTTAAATTTAAAAAAAAAAAAAATGAACGCTATTGATACGAGCATTGGTTTGAATTTAGATGCAGCTCTAACATTCTTACAGTGATCCGTAAACACTAAACTGTAATAAAGCATGACACATCAAACTGTAATAAAACATGCACATCAAACTGTAATAAAGCATGACACATCAAACTGTAATAAAACATGCACATCAAACTGTAATAAAGCATGAGAAATGAATCTCGATCCAAGGAAAGGGTCTCCATTTACCTTTTGTTTATTTTTCTCTTTTGTTTTCATTATTATAATTACACCTAGCATGACATGTCAAGCGGGACGGAAAAGCGGTTGATGTAAAATGACTCTTTTATAAAAATTGACAATTTAAGATTTTCATAAAAATATATATCTTTTTAATATGTGCTCTATTTTCTGTTTTTAAAAAGAGTGGACGATATTTATATACCCAAATATTATTATTTTTGGTTAGTCATACTTGGAGGCCAAAGGAGAATTTTTTTTCGTAAATAAAATGTTAAGAGTTTTAAACTAAAAAATTATTTAATCTTACATTTAAGTTGTGTATTAATGCAAAAAATTACACAACAGATCGGAAATGAGGAAAGAGTCATCCCTGACTTACGAGATGATTTGGGTGTACTCGTCGCTTTCATCCATAACATAAATAATAAATAAGCGAATAAAAGTAAATAAAGAGTAACACATAGATTTACGTGATTTAGGCTTCGATACAGTACTCATCGCGTTCATTCCTAACACACGGATTGTTTAGGGATGAAATCCACTATAATGAGTGATTTTACAATCTCTCATGACCTCACATATCTCATAATACAATATAGGAATTTAGGAAAAATCATCTAGAGTCGTGTGTGGTGGAGCTTGGGCGTAAGGAGCTTCTGTGTAGAGAGTTTGTGGAGAGTTTATGCAGATTTCATCTGATTTGTGGGGGATTCTATCATATAGATAGAGGTCTAACTTGCCTTCTGAAGTTTTTTTTTGTTAAAAGTTTGAGTCTTTTTCCTTTTAGGAATCTATGTGTCTTTCCTCTTAGGAGTTCGAGTTAACTTGTCTGATCTCCTATTGACTTTATCTCTTAGCTTGATTATAAACTGTTGATTTGACCCCTACAGATACCTGGGATTCTTACGGACGATTTGTTGTACAAGAAGGCCTTGAGAATTTTCAAGTCAATAATCTGCATGATAAGCAGAAAAAAGCTCAGTTTGGAGAGATAGGTGGGAGATGTACTCGACGCATTAGGTGTAAGTGTGGAGTTTTACTTTAGCCGGAGGTGTACTTGACCGCATTAGGTCATGTGAGTGTGGAGCTCGGTTTTGAGTTTGTAGATATTTGACATGAGAGATCATTTATTTTTTACGGAGAGTGCATATTTCTATGATTGGTTTTTTGTGTGTATTTTTATGATCGTTTTTACTTTTGTTGGTAGTAGTGGATTTTCTGTCTTTTTGGTATAAATTGTTGTTGGTGTTCTCGTTTTGTTGTTTGTTGGTAGTAGTGAATTTTTTACCCATCGATGTAAATTTTTGTTGGTGTTCTCGTTTTGTTGTTGGTGTTTGTTGGTAGTAACTCGCTCTTAAGTGGTCAGGGAGTCCGTAGACCTTCTGGATCTATCTTAGGTTGTTGTTGAGCCCGTCGACCCGTTCTCGAAGGACACCCGCTCAAGGCGGTGGTAGAGTTTGTTGGCTTGTTCCCAAAGGTAACCCGTTTGAGGAGGTTGTAGAGTTTGGTGGCTCGTTCCCGAAGGACTTGAGGCGGTTGTAGCGCTAGCATAAACACTTGGTGTTTGCTAGAAAAGATGTTGTGCTTGTAAAGTTGTCCATGTGAGAGAGGTCGGGCAATCCAGTGAGTTGCCTGCCTGTTAGGCGCCTGGGAGGTCAGGTTGTTCCTAACCTTTCCTGCCTGTTTGTTGCACAACGAGTATTGACTGGACACTGGTGGTTAACTGTAGAGGTTGGGAGGTCCCTAACCTTTCCCGCCTATTGCTTTATACCACAAGTGCGTCCTCGACTTTTAGTGGCTAACTTATTGGGTGCACTGTGTGTGTGTACTCGACCTTTGGTGGCTAACCATTGAGTGGGTTGTGGAGTATTCTGAACTTAACGCCCTTATTAGTTGCCCCACGAGAATTGTTTTACATACCGTACCGTACAAGCCGGTATATGCCGTACTGGCCACTGGTCCGGTATAGGTATTACATATATGTCGTACCGGCCGGTACTGACCGATATTTCGGCCTATACCGGCCGATATTTCTGCCTTTAATTTTTTTTTTAATTTTTTCAAACTACAAGCTCAATTTTTGACCTCTAATTCAGACTAGGCTATTTATAATTTATATATGTATTTATATATAATTTATTCATATATCGACTATTCGAAATGGTATATGAAATGGTATCGGTATCAAAATATTTCATTCCAGTGCCTTGACCGGTACGGTATTCAAAGCATTGCTAGTGAGTGTATACTCGACCTTTGGTGGCTAACTGTTGAGTGCACCACAAGTGTGTACTCGACCTTTGGTGGCTAACCATTGAGTGGATGAATGGGTGGTGGGGTCTTCTGACCTCCACGCCCTTGTTGGTTTTCCCGCGGGTGTATACTCAACCTTTGATGGCTAACTGTTGGTGGGTCGTAGGAAACTGAGTATGACTATCCTGAGGGGTTTTCACCAAAAACCAAATAGGTTAGTGTAATAAAAATTACAAGTTTGAAATTTCTAAACCAGAGTCATTCCGCTAGAGTGTGTTGAAGGCTGGTGACACGCAGACGATTTTAGCATTGATAGAGGTTCGAGACATACCAAACGTTCTATTCTGATGAAGATAGAATAGTGCTTGAGAGGGGCTTTGTAGGGGGTGTTCTGCGTCGTGTTGGCGATTTCTAGCAAAGTGTATTCCCAAGGCATGTAGCTACTGGGCTCTTGTGAAACCCTAATGAGTTTTGTGGGGGAAATCTCCAAAAGCCGAATTTGTTAGTAAAAATAAAATTAAAATATCAAGTTTGAGATAGACAAACTAGAGTGATTTTGCTGTTTCTTTCAAGTTTGTAGCGGTCCAATTTTTGCATACTGGGGGTTGCTTGCGTTTGAGTATTTTTATTATTATTTTGCACATTTTTTCTCTTTCTCTTCTTTTTTTTTTTCCCCCGATTGGTTGCTTGCCATATTTGCTCGCCACAGTCAATTGCCCGCCTTGGAGTGGTTGTCTGCCATGAGCAGTGAACTGCTTGGCAAGATGATTCCTCGCCACAAGGGTTTTGAGGAGCGGTGGGCGTGGACAGTGAACTTGCGTACTGTTTGTCGTCTTGGTGGAAGCCAATTGGAGGCAAGAATTATAGACTGCAGTCTCTATCTCTGGTTCGGTGGCTGGGCGTGCTTTAAAGCCAAAGGAGACTTGCAGTGGTGGAAGGGTGTTGCCCCAGGTAGTGGAGGAGCTTTACGGTGGTTGAGTGTCAATGCACTGGCGACAGAAACTGCTGGTTAGCTTGTGGGGCCACGACACTTGTACTTGGCGAGGACTCCTATAGTGGCGAGGACCTTGCGGGAGGACTCCTACCGTCCCATTTTGGCCATCAAGGGTGATGGTTGTGCTCAGACCATGTTGTTGGATGAAGTGGTGGGTGGCGAACAAAGCCTTCGTGGTCAGGGACCATCTCGCAAGCGAGCTAGGTGTGGTCAAGCTAGTTCCCTCCTAGTGCTCGGAAACGTGCTCCTAGTGTTCACATGGTGTACAGTGTGCACGGTTCCCGCCATCTTCTGTTTCAAGCTCGGGTGGGGATGCAAAGAATGGTGGAAAGCGAAGCCTCCGTGGTGCTGGAGAGTATTGCCGATGATAGAAAGTGCAGGCCATTCATGTGGTAACGAGTGGTGGCTCTATCAGCTTGCAGACAACAATGTGCACGATTCTCGCCATCTTATGTGGCGAGCTCGGGAGGGAATGTGAAGAATGGTGGCGAGCGAAGCCTTCATGGTGCTAGAGCGTCTTGCCGATGACCTAAAGCGCTACCATTCATGTGGTGACGGGCGAGGGCTCTATCAACTTGCAGATGACAGATGTGGATCTCTATTGACTAGCATCTCCTTTATGCGCAGTATACGGCATGCTTGGCTCTCTTCGTTGAGGCTGCGATCGAGGACCACCTTGCCAGCGATAGAGGACACTGGCAATTTAGGTGGTGTCCCCGCCAGCTCATGGACGGCTGTGGACCTTTGTGGTGCTTCCTTCGCATGCATTGCTCATAGCATGCACAATGCGTCCTCATAGCAGGGGGTTGGTGGAGGAAATACCGCCCTTGAATTGCTGACCTACAAGGTAGCCGGCCCCTAATCAAAACTTGTAACAAGGTGGCGGCCTGCAGGTGAAACCCTGTCTAGTATTATATGCGCACTATATGTCGCACGTGCACAGTGCATGCCATCCACTTTTTGAGTTCTCTCTCTCTCTCTCTAAATTCGGTGTAGTGTTAAGAGAGTAAATAATAAAGAATAGAAAAGTTTAAGTGATCTTATCTGGTTCGCTAGAGACAATTTCGTGAGTCGAGGAATTGTCCTACTATCCTTTCCGGTACAAAGAATAAGAAATCGATCCCACTGACGACGCCAACTATTAAGGCCAAAAATTACAAAATAGATCGGAAAGAAGGAAAGAGTCCTCCCAGACCCACGAGATGATTCGGGCTTCGATACAATGCTTGTCGTGTTCATCCATAACATAAATAATAAATAAGCGAATAAAAATAAATAAAGAGAAACTCAAGAATTTACATGATTCTGCATAATGCTTATGTCCACAAGTTGTTGGAGAGCGAAATCCACTATAATGGGTAATTTTACAATCTCTCATAGCCTCATATATCTCACAATACAATATAGAAATTTTGAGAAGATCCTCTAGAGTCGCTGTGTGTGGTGAAGTTTGAGTGTAGAGAGCTTTTGTGTAGAGAGCTTGTGGAAAGTCTATGGAGAGTTCATCTGATTTGTGGGGGATCCCCTCATATATATATAGAGGTCCAACTTGCATTTGAAGTCTTTTCCTGTTAGAAGTCTGAGTCATTTTCTTTTTAGGAGTCTATGTATATTTCCTCTTAGGAGTCTGAGTCAAATTGTCTTATCTCCTCTTGGCTTTATCTCTTAACTTAATTATAGGCTGCTGATTTGACCCCTACCCTGTGAGTGTATGTCTTCTTCATTTTTTTTCTAAACGAGTAATGTTAGATATAGTTTTAGAGTATGCAAGTCCCACATACTCTTTTTGAAAAAAAGTTAAGTCCACTATTAAATTTTTTTTTTTTCATATGAGTCTTTACCTAATTTTTTCAAAAAGAATACTTACGACTTATACGTCCTAAAACTGTAAATATTATTTTCCATTCTAAACACATAACTACTCAATTATAGCACCGATTGCATTTGCACCTTCGATTCTTTAAACAATTTTATCATTTAAAAAAAAAAAACAACCGTTTAACGGGGCTTGATTTTGTTCATCCATGGCCATGGACTTTAGTTTATCCCTAGCCTCAAGGAGAAGGAACATGAAGAAATTATTAAGTCACTCTGGAGCAACCACCACAACTTGTTTTCCAACATTGCGGCCTGTAAAGAGTCCAACTAGAGCCGCCGGCCCACTCTCCAGGCCTTGTGCTTTGTCTTCAACGTATACAATCTTTCCTTCCTTGATGTAAGGTAGAACTAAATCCAAAAACTTGGGATAAAGATGGTGGTAATCAGAAACCAGGAAGCCTTCTACGCGGACACGTTTCGCAACCAGATACATTAGATTGTGCACACCTTCGGCCTGGCCGAGGTTGTACTGTGAGATCATCCCGCACACGGCAATGCGGGCGCCAATCTTCATGTTTGNAAGCTGCATTCAAGTCAGGCTCTTCTTTATAATTGAAACCGTCATCAAACCCAAACTTGTTTTTCAGAAGATCCACCTTTTGTTGGACAAATGATCGATGAGAGTAAAAACAAGACACAGCAAATTAAGAAGAAGCTCGAGTTAATGAGGTTGCTCACTCTAGCTGTCAACTCAATCAACTATCTATCTAACATTATTATGCACACCTACCTTTTCTTTGCTACCAGCACTCCCAACAACATAGCAACCCTGCAACTTAGCAAACTGACCAACAAGCTGACCAACTGCTCCTGAAGCAGCTGAAATGAAGACGTACTGTCCTTTCTTTGGAGAGCAAATCTCATAAAATCCAACATAAGCAGTCATACCAGGCAAACCTACACATCACAGATCATATTATTGCATTCTAGAGCTCTGGAATCAACTCAGACATCATATTAATCTTAGAAAACTTAGTAGCAATATGAGAAAACTCAGTTCAGATTCTTTTGAATATACTGATCCCTTTTTAAGTATCTTAATAAAAATGGTCGGGATACATTCATTACATTGGATTTTGCAAACCAAAATATAACAGAATATCATAATATCTATTCCTTTTCCAGCATCTATCAGAGAAATAAATGGAGAAGAAGCTTAATTACCAAGGATTCCAGTATAGTAGGAAAGAGGAACATCAGTGTGTTGGATTTTAGTCAATGTGTCTGCTGCTGGTTTTGTAAGGACGCTATATTCTTCCCACCCGGTTATTCCCCAGACCAAGTCACCTTTCTCAAAGTTTGGGTGCCCAGAATCCAAAACTTCAGCCACTCCGTATCCTCTGATTGGCTGCATGCCAGCTTCAATGTCAAACACTGTTGATCACATCGACACGCATTCAACAATGTTGATTTCAATTTCCATTTTTTATCGGTGAAACTCCAAACGAGAAGTACTTCAAGAAGACAAAAAGGGTGAATGAGATTGTGAGTACGTAGAGACTCACCAAACCGGGCTGGAAGGAGACGAAATGGGTGGAAGGTTCGTACTTGGTCATGCGGCTTCGCTGGGAGGGATCGCAGGACAAGTAGAGGTTCTTCACTAAAACGCCGTCGGAGCCAGCTTGATCAGGAAGCTTCAGCTTTAAGGTGCCGGTGGTGGTCACGCACATGTCCGATTCTTTTGGAAAGCCAGACGCCGGCACGTACTCTCTCAATATCACCTGCTTGTTCCTCACTACGGCTGCTGCTTCCTCTGATCCACCCACAATCGCCATTTTTCTTAACTCTGATCTCCCTCTGATCCTTCTTATCCTCCCGTGTAATGTGTGATTATATATTTATGGGGAGGGAAGTAGTGTAGGCAGGAGACAGGTATATATGGCCCATGGGGGTTGGGAACGATGAAACCGATATATGAAAGTGTCCAATGTTCAAAAGCATCTCCCAGAGGAATCTAACTATCTATTTGGCTTTGTGGGCGACAACGACGATGTAGGACTAGGGCATATATTTATGCCGCCCGACCACACGAGAATACAAATACATATACATATAACCTGAATTATGTTTGGTGGTTGAGTGCATGGATACAAGTCTTTATAAAGTATATATAGTCGACATCATTTTTTTGGATATGGCGATGATTTTTTGAATGGTCAGGTGGTGATTAGATAAAGGAGAACACACAATAATGATAAATAATGAATTATAATTAATATATAAGAAATATTATACATCACACTCTCATATTACTATGTAAGATGTAATAAATGTGTCACATCTTTCATTGTGGTAGTGTATAGAATTTTTCTTAATATATAGATGACATTGAAAGAAAAAGTATTTACGAGCTTTAAGATTTATGTTCAATATAGAAGATTTGATGAGCCAATTTACTATAACAAAAAGGCTGGAATGAGATTTCTTAGATTCTAAAATGTTTTATATTTTTGAACAAAGAGAAGTTCTATAGTGACAAATAGATCACATAAATTAAGTAAATACAGTAACTAACATGATTTCATATGACACGTTAGATTTACTTTATAATAAAAAAATTTTACAATCTAACGTACCACATCAAGATGTATAAGTTTGTAGGTTTAGTTTTATAGAATCTATTTGTAAGTAAAGCATTTCTCTTAGACAAAATGGAAGCTCGCTCATCTCGACCCTCTCGTGAAAGGTTACAGTCAATTATCTTGTTGGAGAGTCAATGGGTCCATGCTTCAAACCCTTTTAACTATATTAGAGTACTGGTATTGGACTAGCAATCCTCAATCCAAGCCAAATATTTGGCTAATATTTGTTAAAAAACACTTCATTGGATTAGGCAAGTCTAATAATTTTGACTTTGAACTAACAGTAGATCGATCAAATGACTATTTTATTCTTTCCTTTTTCCTTCCTACGGTCAGACACCCTCTCCCTTCTCTCAAGTTCTCTTTTTTCTTCCTTCCGAGCCTTCACTGGCATTTTCAATCCCTTCCTACTCTGTCCCTCACCGTCGCCAGCTCCTCAAGCCAACATCCGGCACTCATCTTCTGAGGTTGCTTTTTGAGTGTGATTGGCATTCAGACGACAGTTTTATTTCAAGCATGTGAGGATCTATTATAAACTTCACATTGTTATACTATTTATGATCTATTAGGGACTCATCAGACCTATACATTTTGAATAAGATGTCAAACAATTAGACCCTTACACATGTCAAATTGAATTAAAGCCTGCTGCCAAGAACCAAGAATCAAGAATCAAGACTCGGGTAATTATATTACTTTGAGGTGAAGGGCTGCAGGGTCATTATCTTTGTAGTCTATACAAGTGTATAAATGGGAGGCTCTGTAATAGTTCTCCAAGGCATCAAAAGAGAGAGGAATACAGGAGTGCAAGTATAAAACTAAGACTCGACAGATAGTCTTTGTGTGAGGGAAAACTGTGAGGTTGTGAACTTGTATACAAACTGTATTGTTCATCTTGATAAATAAGAGATAAAGCTTCCAGCTATTCCTGCCGTGGATGTAGATCACTAGGATCGAACCACGTAATTTCTCTGTGTTATTGTGTTCTATCTTTTTCTCTTTCATCTTGTTTTTTCTTCTTGTGGAATTCTTGGCAAACTTGGTTCGAGCAAATTCAGCTCTGGTAGCAAGACAGAGTAACAAGAATTACAACAATACATAATCGGGCTACATATATTGAGGAAACACAATTCACTTGCACACTAGTGTCACACAATAGATTACATGTTTAATTATGAATAAATTTATTTGCAAGTGTAGTAATATTTTATTAGGTGAATAATATTATGAATACTTGCTACATCAGCTTACATATAAAAAATTAATAATATTTTTACTCATTTTATGAATATAATTGGTCACATATATATGAAGTTGAAGCACTCCAAGTCATTCATTCACGAGCAACCACCACTACCTGTTTTCCAACATTCCGGCCAGTGAAGAGTCCTACCAGAGCCGCCGGGCCACTCTCGAGGCCTTCAGCTATGTCTTCCACGTATACTATCTTCCCTTCTTTGATGTAAGGCAGCACCAAGTTCAGAAACTCAGGATACTTATGATAGTAATTGGGAACCATAAATCCTTCCATTCTGGCCTGTTTCAGAATCAAATTCATTAAATTGTGCACACCTTCGGGCTGCTCAAGGCTGTACTGTGAGATCATCCCACACACAGCAATGCGGCAATTGATCCTCATGTTGACTAGCACCGCATCAAGCATCTTTCCCCCAACATTCTCAAAATAAATATCAATACCTTCTGGGAACTACCTGGAAGGAAGGGGGGCAGATTTGAACATCCTGCTGTTTCTAATAAAGGGCAGTAGTTTATGGCATTGAAAATCAAGGTAATCAACCATCCAAACCGTGTTTCCTTAAATAGTCTTGAAACTATGAAATATAAAAGTATATCCTCTTTCTCCATGCAGTGATGTCCATCCAAAGCTTACGCACTTCTCTATCAACTTAAAATGATATCTTTAATTATATTCTGATTTGCACGCAGATTATCACTAACCTTTTTAGAGCTGCACTCAAGTCGGGCTCTTCTTTGTAGTTGAAAGCCTCATCAAACCCGAACTTGTTCTTCAGCAAATCGACCTTATGTGCAGAGAGGATCGAGGAAAGCAACAAAATCAGATAAAAAGAAATGTTAATCGGTTTTCAGTTATTTGATGACTAGTTGAAATGGATACGAAGTCAATTTTGACATGAAGATTATGTATCTGATGTGACCACTCCCATATAAAATTCAGAAGCATTAATTGTCTTAAAACATACAGGTTCATGAGATTATTTTTAAAATAATGAGAATGGCATAACGCCTTTGTAGCTCTGAACTTATATCTGGTAAATAAAGGAGAATTATTATACATATCTTGAAATGAATAATGCAAGACTCAAATCTTCTTGTGTTCAACATGACAAAAGCCATTTCATCTTTAGACATACTTCTTAGTAGTAATAGATGAGTTGATTAATACCAATAACTAGATGAAGCACATTGCAATGTAGAGAAAACTGAACGTATTTACACTAATTAAATTGACATATTGAGCACTCGATCATGAGCATTCTCACCTTTTCTTTGCTTCCAGCACTTCCAACAACATAGCAGCCCAAAAGCTTTGCAAACTGCCCAACCAGCTGACCAACTGCACCAGAAGCTGCTGAAATGAAGACATACTCTCCTTTCTTGGGAGAGCAAACCTCATAAAATCCAGCATAAGCAGTCATACCAGGCATTCCTGCATTTAATGAATATGTTAGACGAGCTTTCAGCACCAAGAAATGTATAGCATACTAAAAAATACCTATCAAAATTACTTGCCATAAGCCTTCTATTATGGTACTAATTACCAAAGAATGGCTAGAGTCTTCAGAATAACTTCTGGTCGGTCAGCCACGATGCCCAACATCTAACAAGGTATATGTGTAAAAAATTCCAAAATGTAATGGATCAGTTTTATACCTATACTAACCAAAAAGTTCAATTACAAACAAGTAATGTTGTAACACCCCAGTCCGACATTGGGAATATGAATAATGCACATTGGGAATATGAACAACTTATGGGCTTTA
>QEOT01007499.1:3836-28151 GCA_003123785.1 Pterocarya stenoptera
CCGATTTTGCCCCTGCTTTTATTTCTTAATTTCGGTTTTACCCCTGGAGTTCTTCCCATTTTGCCCCTGACTCTATTCTTAATTTACCGTTTTGCCCCTCCTCCACCGTCCGTTTCTTCGTCTCCTACAGTGCGCCTCCGTACGCCGGCGTGGCCAACACCACCGCTGCCATTCTCTTCGTCTCTGTCCGGCGTCCCTCCCCATCCAATATCAGCCCCTCTCGTTCCGCCGTTAACCGCCACGATCGAATGGAAGCCGCGGCTCGTCCGTTTCTTCGTCGCCTCCATTGCGCCGCCACACGCCGGCGTGGAGAACACCACCACTGCCATTCGCTTCGCCTTCGTCCGGTGCCCCTCCCCTTCCAATATCAGCCCCTATCCTGCCGCCGTTAACCGCCGAGAGCGAATGAAACCACCGGAGCGAATCGGATGAACAGTGTATTAATCTAATAATATTTTTCCTATTTTGCCCGATTTTATAAAAACACTATCAATTCATCTTATTTCATCTTATTATTATTAAAAATTATTTTTAATAATATTGTGAATCTTTTTTAATGGCTAAGCGTCTAAAAAATTGAATAAAAATTAAAAAAATAGATTTTTTTCTGCTTATTGAAACTTATCTCCGAGAGTGTAGCACTGCTCTTAGGCTTTAGATATGAAAAATGAGTAATGTTACAAATCGGTTTGAGCTTTACAATTGGACTATAGTATTTATTTTTTTCTAAATTGATACCAACTCTTCATAAAATTTTAATAAAAAATCAAAACCATGAAAATTAAATTTTAATGTTGTGCAGTATTTTATTTCCTTTAATTTTAAATTATGTAAACATCGAATTGAATTGTTAAATTTTAATATAAATCTAATTTTTCCCTAATATAATATGTCATTATTACTATTTTATTTAGCGAAGTGTGAAAATGTTAAATAAATTAATGTTTTTTATTATTATTATTTCTTATAGTGCTTATGTTTTAATAATATTAAAAACGGTTATGAAAACTTTTTTAAAGTAAATTAAGATGATCTGGTTTACATTCTTAAACTAAAAACTAAACTGCCTTTGAAATAACGCAATGATTTAACATTATTTGTAGTGCAGAATAATATAGTTTAGAATACGTTTTTAATTTTTTCCTTCTCTGATAATTTATATAATGTTGGAATTTTTTTTTTAGATATTTATGAATAAATGTTTAATAATTACTAACAAATTATATTCTCATAAACAAGATAAATTAAAACAATTTTTTTTTCAATGATCTTTTAGTATAATTCGTAATTTAAAAATGTTTTCTTCCATAACCAAATGAATTCATCCCATCTTTTTTTATATAGAAACCTAACAAAATTATCATTAACATTAATTTTAATTTTCAAACTATAATAAACATTATTTTTTTGCTTGCAGCCTTGTTTCACCATTTTATAATTCATAATAAAATTTTAGTGTTAATATTTTCATTATTAATTTAAGCTTTTATTAAAATTTTCTTATTAAACTTTTCTGTTATATAACTAAATAAAACACAAACTTATATGGATCTATCATTTCTGTTAAGTTTATATTAGGTTTACCTCAAGTTATGTAAATCCATGATTTGTTTTAATTTTATTTAAAAAAATTTCTTCACTTTGTCATTCCTCATTTGCTATCAATTTTTCACTTTTATATATTTGTAATTGGGCATATGTTCAGTGCACAATTGCTCATCAATTACTCTTTTTTTTCCTGTTTTTCTCATAAAATCCAGTTCTCTTATGTTTTTGCAATTTTGCCGATTAGGTGAGTTAAGGTTTTTTTTTTTTTTTTTTAGGTTGGATATTAAATTTAGATGAAATTAGTTAAGAAAAAAATTAAAAATTACATAAAATATTGTTAGAATATTATTTATTATTGTTATTATTATTTTAAAATTTAAAAAAATTGAAATGTTTATTATATTTTATATAAAAATTTAAAAACTTACTAATAATAACTTACTAAATAACTTACTAATAATTAAAAAATGTTTTCTGCCATTACTATATTCCTTATAATAACTTACTAAATTTTTAAGGGAATTAAACTTTATTCCTGACTTTAGCTCCTCAATTGTATCATCATCATTCACTTGGATATTCTGAAATTTCTCGACACTACCATCATCAGGTTTCTGAGGAATTGGTATATCATAAATAAATTCTTTAATTCTAGGAGATTCACATGCCACTTCAATTTCTCCACCATCATGTCTATTATTCTCTGAACCAACTATTCTCCTTGTAGCGGAGCTTGTATTGCTTATTAGAATTGGAGGTTCCATGATTTGTTGAAATGGGTAAACATCATTCTACAATAAACACAAATAGTCTGCAATTAAATTCTTGCAAAGAAACCAACTTAATTTTTTTTTTTTGTATACGTGCAAAGAAGCTAATTTTTTAATAATAAATCATAATTAGTTATCATGATTTTTTGTTGTAGTTTTAAACTGTCTTTACTATTCATTTATAGTAAAAAATTTAAAACATAACAAAATTGATCACAGGGCATACGTGCAGTGCACGTTGCCATTTACTAGTATTTTTTAATGTGCCTGTTACTTTATGGTCTTATTATTAAAAAAATAATAATTAAAAAAAATATAAAAGTATTTGAATCCTGATCTGGAGTTTCTACTAGCATGAAATGGGAGAAATAAACCCATCAAGCAAGTCCACTACATTTATAGCTGTTCAAGTAAATATTACTCAATAAATATTATGATTCTCATTGAGTCTATTCTCATTTTATAGCTGTTCGTTTGCTCGAATATATATGAATTAATACATCTATAAAAGTTTTTTAAATAACATTAAATATTTAACAAATATTACATGATTCATTTCATGTATTTATTTTTTTCACATTCTAAATTTTTGATGATCTCAGCCATCTCGCATTGATCAAGAGCATAAAATGATATGAAAACTATAGATAATGATTGCTTTACATTTTATCTTAGGTGGCACTATAGCCACCACTCCCAGCTACCTCTGGGAGCTACTGTTAGTTATAGGATTTAATTTAATTTTTTTTTTCACTTTTTTATACATATATTTTTTAACACTTTTAAATATTTTTTTAAAAAAATAAAAAAATCACAATGTTATTAAAAAATACTTACTTAATCACTAAATAAAAAAAAAAAAAAATCATAACAGTAGAATAGAGCGGTACAAAGGAACGGTAGTATTTTCTTTATCTTTCTCAACTGACTGTTTAAATTATATTTTGTGGGATTTTTATAGTTTCAAAGCGAAGATCATCATGAGATGATACATAGTTGTAACCATCAAATTTGGTAGTGCATTAATAGATTGTCATGAGTACGTAGCTAGCTAGGATCGATATAATATTTCTTTTTTAAGACTACCTAATATATATAATTATACCTTATTGAACTGATCAATGTTAGAATGCAATTAGTACGAATTGTTGGGTTGCTTTCCATATCTCCAAATCAAACATCACGCGTGAGAATCTCATAATTTTATTTGATGCGTCAACAGGAATATTGATGCATCATATCTATCTAGCTATGACCCTATGCCCTAAAATATGTGACAATATTGCATTCATTGACCAGTTTCCACGCCCTGATCGACCAACGTGTGAGTGTATACATATATATATATTTTTTTATATAATATAGCTTGGCTTCTTTGCATAATTATTATAAATAATTATGAGCTCTCGTGTTTACATACATACATATAATATAATACATACATATCTATATATACATATATATGATATATTAAGTACTACTAAATATAAATAAATTTCGTAAATGTTTTTTAAAAGAAAAGTGGAGTACTCAAGTATTAGGCGTTGTTTAGATGTTATATATATGAGATAAGATGATATGAGAAATATGTGAATAATAGTGTAATAGACATTTGTGAATAGTAGTGTGAGTTAAGATGTTTTATGGGTTGGAATTTTGAAAAATGAGATAGAAAAAGCAGAATAAAAATATTGTAAAGTTAAAAATATTGTTATAATATAATTTTTTAATATAACTTTTCTTTTGAGATTTGAAAAAAAGGAAATATTTTTTGCGTTTTGTTTTGGAAGTTTGGAAAAGTTGTAATGATTAGACGAAAAAATTGAAAATTTAAAAATTTAAAACTGAAAAGTGTTTGTGTTTGAATGTTGAGATAAGTGATAAGATGAAATGTAGGGGTGGGCAGCGGGGCCTTGCCCCGCATGGAAAAGGCTTAGCAAAGGCAGGATGGCCCCCGCGGGGCCCCGCCCCACGCTCTGCTCCACATATACATATTTTTTTTTATATATTTATATATATAAATAAATATATTGTATATTGATATATACAATTTATTAAAGGCTTAAAATTGTATTCAAGTCATTAGTAGTCCCACATTGCTTAAAGATGGCTATTGTATTGCCTTGGTCTTCTATATAAAAGTTGGCCTAGGAGGCCAAGAAAATCCAAAATCTAACTTTAATGAGTTTAAGTTATTTTTATATTTATAAATATATTATAATTTGGGTTTAAAAAAATATTTTTAGACTAATTTTTTTTTTAAATACAATGTATTGCTCTAGCGGGGGGCGGGGCGGATGGGGGTTTTTCCCTCGCCCCCTGGCACCGGGGCAGGGAACCTCACCCCCGCCTCCCGGGGCTGGGGGAAAACCTTCCATCCCTCGCATGGTGCGGGGCAGGGTGCGGGGGAGGTTACCCCCCGCCCTCCACCATGCGGGTATTACCTCTAAATTGAAATGAGATGAGATGGGTTAAGGCCATCTGTGAAAGCAAACGAGGCCTTAATAAATAGTAGATTTCTTCATGTAATTCTAGATTTATCTATATTTTTGAAAATGATCGAGTATTGCATGGGACTTGCATAATCTATGATTATAAAATGCATATGACTAACTTGGACATTGCTTGTTTGGAAAAAGTTTCTATTTCAAAATTCTTATCTCATTCCATCTTCTTCCCAGACATCACGTAAACATAAACACAAATATTTTCGAACTAATCATTACAACTTTTCCAAACTTTCAAACAAAAAATAAAAAACAATTCAACTTCTTCAAATCCATAAACAAAAATAATATTAAAAAATAATATTCAAACAATATTTTCACTTTATAATATTTTGTATTCAACTTTTCTCTCTCTCATTTTCCAAAACCCATAATTCAAACTATCTCACTACTATTCACAAACTATCTTACTATTATTCATAAAATTCTTATCTCATTTAACTTTCCGAGCTTGTCCATAGGTACTGATCAATCGGTCCCTCTCATGAAAGCTAGCTTACCATGCAACTTGTTTCAATTTATATCATCTATCAGTAGTTGGCACTTGGCCTTGTGACGAATATGAAAGTGAAGTACACATGATCATCATAAAATTAATAGAAAAAGTCTGGATGCAGGCATTGTCCTCAACTCCCGTGCACTACTTCATACGTGGATTGAAAACGCACCGTTTAGAAGAAATAAAACGGTACATTTTGAACTTCTCCTCCCTTCTCCCCCTTCTACTTCTCCTTCTCTTGGTTTGCAATAAGAAACCCATTGCCAACAAAGTATGGTCTGCAATACAAAACCCACCGTTTAGAAGCGTGCTGGATCTTTTGCAAGGCTCTGGATTTTAGGTTTTTTTCCTTCCATTAATTGTGTTGGATCTTCTGAAAGTTTTGTTTCCTTCTGTTAGAATAATACTTTTTGTTATTCTTTCTTTTTGTTGGCAATTTTCTTCATTTTGTGTTTAAAAATAGGGCATAGAGTATGTAAGGGTTTGACTGGAATCTATAATCTTTTGAATTTAATATTTTGTGTTCGTTTGGAATAATACAATTGTTCGAGAAATTGAATAAAACATTATTGTTATTTTATTTTATTTTGTCAAAATTAATTTCATGTGGAACTTGGAATATAGGATTTGAAACAATGTTTTGAATAAATACCGTACTGGTGACGGTTTTGGTTGAGGCATTGAAATGATATATTTTGGTACCATTTCGGATAACGTTTCAGAATAGTCTATATATGAATAAATTATATATATAAAAATATATATCAATTATATTCCAAAATAATAGTCTATATTTGAATAAATTATATATAAATATATATAAGTTATAAATAGTTTGGTTTGAATTAGTGGATAAAAAAATGTGTTTGCAGTTTGATAAATGAAAAAAAAAGAAGAAGAAAAAGTAAAGGCCGAAATATCAGCCGATACGGGCCGAAACGGCTTAAATTATGACTGGTATGAAATTATATCATTTTTTTGTACCGGCTACACCATAGAAACGATATATTTCGACTGTACCAGCCAGTATGGTACAAAATTCAAAACTTTGCTTTGAAGAGGGAAGTGTTCTAATTTTTTATAGGGGAAATCAAGACTTTTTTTTTAAGGTTTGTAAGATAGAGGAGATCGTGAAGGTTCTTGAAGTGACGTGGGATGTTGTAAGATAGATGAGGTGCCAGAATCAAGAAAAAGGAGGAATCCATTTCAAGGTTTGTCAAAAACTATCTTAATTACACAGATCAAGTTCTCATGTTTTAGGATTAGTATGCTACCAGTTAATACTATGTGTTGGTTATTTAGTTCTTTTGTTGGTTTTCGTGAAAGTATAGAAATATAAACAAACAATTACCTATTGTGTATTTTGTTTGATTTTCCAGATTTATAATGTCATTAAGGAGGGAGGAAGAACTTCAAAAGTGAGAAGAAGAGATTGGGAAGAGAGAGTTGGCACTCCACAATGATCAAGCCCAGCGTTGTAGTCAAGAAGCCGACATGCAGCATGCACGTACACTTCTTTGTGCCTATTTTCTAATATCCATAGTTATTTACTTGTATTTGATATGCTCGAAGTGAAGATGACTTTGTTTTTGTGTTTGATAGGAACTTAGCATTTGTAAGTTGAGACTTTGTTGTTATGTACTGGAGACTTTATTTGCGATTAGTGATCTTCAATTCTGAGACTTTATTATACTTTTATGTGCCACTTCTTTTTAACAAAGTATGTATCTGCGTGAAATGAATTTGCCAATAAATTACAGGTTTATGGATTGCCAATAAATTACAGATTTGTGGATTTTCAATAAATTATAGATTTATGGAATCAGATTTTAAACTTCCCAGCATTATGATGATAGGCAGACATGCTTGTCATTTTTATGACAGAGAAAGAAATACTTCCATTTTGGCCATCTAGATTTTGTCTGATCTTTAATATATCCACATCCAGATGTGTATATATATATAATTTATACTCAATACATTAATCCGATGATAAAAATAAATAAAACAAATATCATTCCTATAAATTAAGCACTTGGATACAAAGTCAACTTTACAAAAATAGAGTACTTGAATATAAAATGTGGGCTCAAATACTAGGATACAAAATGCGAACTTCTTGAAAAAATCTGTATGCACGAGGGAATCTTCTCGTGCTCCAGTGAAATGCCGACGTAACACCCAAAACAATATTCTTTTGTTGTACTTGATACGATAAATAAAACTAGAGTTAGATGTTTGCAAAACAGTTTAGACATATTAATTAATGAGAAAATTATAGAAACAAGAAACCCCCCCACAACACACAAATTTCAACAAACCACTAACAACATGGGTTTACTCTAACAAACCACCAACACATACCATACTCCAACAAACCGCCAACAATAAATGATTGTTTACTCCAACAAATAGCCAACACACAACATACTCCAATAATGGATCGAAAATTCTTGCTAAGAGAATATAGTTGGCTGTGTTCCATCTGTTCCTAGTTGTATTTGTGAATGTAATAGTAGATAAAGTAAGATCCACATAAAAAAAACATACAAATACAATGAATTCTTCAAAGTGGTAATTGTAAACTTTCTTGTGTCCCCATCACTTGTTGTTGTACACTTTCTTGAGCCAATAGTTCTGTGTCCAATCCATGCCTCTGACAACATAAAAAAAAAAATTATAATTTTTAAATACTTTCTTGAGCCAATGTTATGTTATTATCAAAGACTTTTTTTATGGGTAAAAATGTACATTATTATCAAATACTCAAAGAAAAACATCAGGTAACAATGACAATAACTTAAAAATTATTAAGCACTCGCCAGTCTACTTTTTCCCTATCTTTTTTCTTTTTAGCAGCCCTAATTTTATTTTCTTCACGTGTTCCTTTATCATTGACATTCTCCTCTTATATGGGGGTCTTCTCTTGCCTCTAGCAACATGGGTCTTCTCCACAGGTCCAAAATATACTTTTCCAGTAACCCACAGACTTTTCTAGCTGAAAATATGGTAAGAATATATCTACATATTATCTCTTGCATCTCAAACAAGCCATAAAAACACTTTGCCTCACACTCAACCTCATTAAAGTAAATAGTATAAGTAACATCCTTGATGAAATCTTCAACCTTAATTTCATCATCGACCGAGTAAGTAGCGATTACTCCATTCATTTTTTGGAAATGACAATGACAATATATCATTCACATTATCTCTTGTTAAACCTCCCTAAATTTTGCGTTTGTATACACTTCTTGAAACTTCTTCTTAGGAGCCAAATGTGATATGTAAGGAATGGTGAAGTTAAATGAATGGAAATTTGCTTGGTTTTCATTCTTAATTTTTTTTTCTTCAAGGAACTGTCGAACTGATCAACAAATTCTTTAAGGTTTGTCTTAGCATGCACATAGCCATCAAAGAAAGCATTCATGCTCTCATTGCGCTAAGTTGTACTCATTCCAGTCTAGAATAAGTTTTTAAAATATACCGATACCCAAAATCCTCTCTCCACATATAAGGTTTGCAACCATGCATTTTCATGCAAGTTGAACATATTTATCACGACGTTCCAAGAATTCTCAAACTTATCAATAGTAAGGGAGTCATAGACACAAGATAATAACTTACTTTTCAGGCCACATTGGTATTGAGGATGGAAACCAAGCTTTTCAAGGACCTTTTGCAATATGTGTCACAAGCAATATGTATGTTGCGTGTTGGAAAAGATAATGGCGATAACATTTTTCATTGCGTGATCTTGATCTGTAATAATAGTATTCGGCATTTTTTACCAATGCAATCAAGTCAAGTTTTAAATAATCATACAAATGATTTTGTATCTTTACTTGAAATAAGGCCTGCACCATAAAGGATTGACTATCTATGGTGATTTACATCAACAAAAGGTGCAAATGACATTCCATACCTATTTGTCAGATATGTGGTATCGAATGTTACAACATCTCCAAAGTAGATGTATGCCCCTCTATTACTGGCGTCCATCCAAAATACATTCGTCATTCTATCATCATCATCCAAGTCCATAAGGCCGAAAAATCCATCATTCTTCAATTGCATCCTTCCAAAATACTTAAATAGTGCTTGAGCACCACCTTTACCAAGCCGTAGGTGTTGTGCCTTACCAATATAGTTACGACAATATTTTTCTCCAAACGGTAGATTTCCAAACCCACAGCCTTAGTCACAAGAGCATAGAAACTCTTATTCAACTGTATGCCAGCTTGATCATTTGTATCTAGCACCCTTGTAAGAAACTCGTTAACTTCTCTATTGAATTTAAAGAACCTAGGTTCTTTTAGATTGAGCACATGATTGTGTGTGTTAAAGATTGATGTGACATACAGCTTCTCATCCTTCAACAACATATTCATCATTACCTTGCAATTTATCTTGCTTGTGGGTTGAGGCTTGGAGATGTTTGACGTCCTATTTCGTGCCTTGCCACCACGAGCACATCTCAGAGTGACATATTTGATAGTCCAATCATTCTTCCTTCTACTCCTTTATGTCATTACTCCAAAACCACATTGTTTTTCGTAATGTTTATAGTAAGTCATAAACTTATTCTACAATTCAAAGCACATTCCTACTTTTGGCTCCTCAGTGATATCACCCCCCTCAGTAGGATCCACATAAAGTGATTCGGAACTGCCAACTTCTTTGGTATAAGAGTATTACCCAAAGAGGCAGTACACTGCGCTTCAATTTCTATTGAGTTTAGTGTGGTCTCACTAATTTCTTCAACAGAGTTTCTTTGTTGCACTTTATTTTCCTGCAAATTAGAAGAACAAATTATTGAATAACTATATCTTTTGATAATTTAAAAGACACAGCATATGAAACCGCCATCACATTACCTTGCCAACACATGGATTTAGTTTGGCATTCGTCAGAGGAACAACTGCAACACTAGAACTGGCAGCTACACTAGAACTGACAGCTACACTAGAATTGGCATCTGCACTAGAGCTGGCGCTAGCTGGGGAACTATAAATGAGAGCGGAAGTAGACATGGCAGCAAAAGTATCCATTACAGTAAAAATATAGTATGGGTGTTGTTGCAGTTTTTCAAAAACAAGAATTTAAAAATAGATAATTAGACCAAATTCAAATTCATAAAATTAAAACACATGAACTACTTTACCATCCAACGATTACCTGGTGGATATGGTTATGCAGTTGGAGGAGGTCCCATCATTGGTATGATGGAACTATACAAGGTAGCAGAACTACTCAAAACAAGCAGTGCTTGAGATAACAATAGAAGTAGAGTTCCACGGGTGTTGTTGTAGCTTTAAAAAAGAAGTTAAAAATAAATAATCAGACCATATATCCAAGTTCATAAAATTAAAGCACATGAACTACTTTACCATCCAACGATTACCTGGTTGCTTATGGATATGGATATGCAATTGGAGGAGGTCTCATCATTGGTATAGTGGAACTATACAAGATAGTAGAACTACTTAAGACAACAATACTTGACGTGGCAACAGAAGTAGAGTTCCATAGGTGTGGGTTGGCACTTGGAGGAGGTACAAAAGGTGGTAATCACACAAGAGGCATTGGATTGTAGTAACTTGGCATGTAGTTTGAAAAGTCTGGATAAAGTGGTCTTAACTCGTCCTAACATATAGGAGCATAATGTTAATCAACCCAGATGGATAGTGACTACATATATAATAAACACACACTAGTTGTGTGTGTTGTGTACAATACTTAGGTTGATGGATTAGTGAGAGGAGGTGTTATGGGGGATGTATCTTCTTTCTCTTTCTCCATCTTCACAATTCCAAATAGAAACTGAAATATTTACTAAAATGTATGAAATTTCTACTATCGTGTTTCTTAAGAAAAAGATCATCTTAATTACATTTGAAATAGATAATCGGTCTAAAATATATGGGAAAAACAAGTTCAATAGTATTTCAAGCTATATAAGAGAAAGAAAATGCTAGATACAACATAAAAGTTGAATGTGCTAACATTATTATGAGCTTCCAAAGTTGGGAGTCAAATACATCCAACAACTTCAAAAATCTGCTTTGTGGTATCCAAGAAACTTAAACCCACTTCCTAAACCTTTTCAATTGTTTTCTCCACCCACCCTATTGCTTTGGTCCCCACCCTCCAAAGTAGGCTCTTAGTTTATTACTTTTTTGACATTTTGGTGTTGGATCTTTGACTTGAAATCCCACACACTCACACACATACGTATATATTTAGTTACAATAATCTTTAATTTGTAGTGTTTTTGGTTTTAGTAGAGGCCTGATGTCCACCTCCATAGATCTCTCAGATTTTTTTTCACATTCCATAAATAGAGATGTCCTCTAAAAGACGTGTTGTCAAAAACTGCACCACAAAGCCATTCAACTTATAGGATGTACAAGAATTTGAGCGGCACAAAGGATAAAGGAAAAGTACAGAATTACATTGCTTGCTCGGAAAGAGTAAAGTAAAGTTTGGGAAACCAATCACTAGGGAGACAGAAAATTCAAAGGTTCACGAGTGAAATAAAAAGCTCAAACAGCCAGAAATATAAATTTAGCCTCACCTTAGTAGAGACTATCCAGTCCTTGGGGAGACTGAGATTGCGAGCCTTCATTTTCTTTGAAATTTTGGAACTCTATACAATCACCATTTTCCATCTTCAACTATCTTTTTCCTTTTTTTAATAAAATGGGCCACATCAGCACGATGCCTAGGGACTCCGCATCCGTACGCCTATATGTAGTGGTATTGAAATTAATATAATCTAGCGATTACACTTTTTGTTGATCAAACTACGTATGTACTTTTATTTTTTTGGCACAAATGAGAAAATAGTTACATTTCTCTAGTTAGCAAATATCTTTGCTTATATTCTCCACTATTAGATGCGATTTAAAAATGGAGGTGAATGAAAAATTATTCGTTTACAAAACATTAGAGTTAAATTTTGTTTATTGTTACAGATGAGATGAGAAGAGATGAAAAAGTTGAAAAAGTTGAATTGCTTATTTTATTTTGTATGAGAATTTAGAAAAGTTATAATAATTAAATTAGATGAAATGAGATGAGTTGAAAAATTTTCATAAAATAAATGAGGCCTAATTAAGTAGAATATTCTCTAAATACAACGTACCAGCTTGGATGAACCAAATAGCATTCGATTGATTACGTACATTGCACTACGATCAAGACAATGCATGCAACAGAGGATAGGGTTTATGGTCTCAGAAGAATTTTGTTTTGTAAGGACACTTGCCACAGAAAAAAGAAACTCTAGAAAAGCCACACTGCGGCATCACGGTGAAACGTAACTTCACCCTAAGAATTAATTTAAAAAAAATAACAAAATCATAAAAAAGGCAATGTCTGCTACAGATCTAAAGCAACATCGAAGTTCATGCATGCAACCGGTCCGACCACGGGTTCAGTTCTTTTGTTCTTTTCTTAATTTACAGTACTATTTTAGAGTTCTTAAATCTCACGTAAGAATTCCCAAACGAGCTGGGGCCAAATAGAGCGGCTACTTTTACTATATAATTAAGAAGAGAAATCAATTATAAAAAAATTTTATAAACATTAATACGCAAATTGATTTGTTTTTTGATACGTAATATTTACTTTACAATAAAAATAATTTTACAATCTGACGTATCGCATCAAACTATATCATTGTACTGATTTATTTTTATGAAATTTATTTTTACTAAAACCCTCTCCATAACAAAAACTAGAGTCGTGAGAATAGAGATGGTTTAGGGTTCACATGATCCATGTTTAAAATTTGAGAAAGATCAAGTTAGCAGTATTTAGAGCCATTTGATGCCGTAAACGTCTTTTTCCCTTATAATTTAGGGAAAAGTTTAGGATTTTCACTCCAAACTCTCCTACATCAGGATCCTTATTTTTAAAGAAAGCTTTTGGGATGTGAACAGTGGTTCCCTAAATATAGGGAACCACTATGCATCTCTTAAATCACTTTTTGTCAATATTTTATTCTAATAAATAAAATAAATTCTTCTTTCAATCATCTACACTTTCTCTCATACTTATATTTGTTATAGTTTTAAATAATAATTTTAAAAATAATTTAAATAAATACGAAAATATAAAAAAGTTAATTTTAAAAATATTATCCTACCTGCAAAAAAATAATTTAAATTTTTGTTTAAAATATTCGCTAGAGAGTAATAGTCCAAAACATAAGAAAAATATAAAATATTGAGTAGTTAAGTTTATAAATGGAAGTGGAAGGGAAAAAATTAATAAAGAAATATTATTTTACTAGAATAGAGAAATGATAGGGAATAGGATGTAGGAGGTTTTTGAAAGATGAGTAAAATTTAGGAAAAAGTTCTAAGAAGTGTGTTTTTTAGTTAAATTTTAGGAAAATTTATAGGAAATCGGATCTGAATGCTCTTATATATCAACAGCTCATGAAGTTGATCCTTTGACTCTCTATAGTGTCAGTTTGGGATATTAATCCCCCATGTACATCACGCTACGTCCTCTATAGTTAATGATTTCATCATCATCATGATCTTCATCCTTAAAAGATATGAGTGAGATATCAATTAGGAACCTAAAAATAAAAAAATCGTAAAAGCTGTTCTATTAATGTGAAATCAGTCATTTGAGTCTTTTGACAACATTCACCTGGTTATTAGAGAGCTCTTCATGATGATCAGTGGTTTTTTTTTTTTTTTCCATATTTTAATATTTCCAAACACAGCCCTTTTGTGTTGGATTCATGATAATTAAAAAAACCACAACTGAGATTAAGTGGGAAAATTTCCAAGACAAAAGTAGTAGCGGATAAATTTACAGACAATAATCGATCAGAAAATTATATGAATTACTAGTACTTCACGTACAGTATTCATATATCATAAATATCAGAATTAGCATAGCATTCATGTCCTGCCATGCATAATCCTATATATGTCCATTACTACGCGTGGATGGCTCTCGTCAGTGCTCCAATACATGAAGTAATTGTTCTAAGGGATCGAGCAAAGGTCACCCATATATACTTCATGATGCTGTTGGATGGGGCAGGTTGTGGTTAGACGTCAGCGGTCCACAAAAAAAGGCAAAAGATTTTTCAACATAGAAGTAAACCTAAACATGATGAGGAACAGAACTTCCAGGTTAATCATTTCAATGCATTGTAATTGCTTTCCTTTTCTATTTTAAGGCTTTTTAAGCATCTCGCACTGACAATTTTTCAACACAGAAATAAACCTAAATATGAGGAATAAAATTGGACCGCAAGAAAAATGAGTATTTGTAATAAATTATTTGACGAGAATGAATTATTTGTAATAAAAATATATTTTTTTAATAAAAAATAGTTATTTTTATAGAAAATAATTGACCACAATTAAACAATTTTCTTGTAGTCGGCCAGGTTAATCATTTCAATGCATTGTAGTTTCTTTCCTTTTTCTATTGTTTTCTTTAAGCATCTCGATGGCACTGGCAAGGTGGATATAAACACAATGATCAGAGTCATAATAATAATGATGATTGTAATTATTACAATAATAACCGAAACAAAAACAAATAATAAAATAGTCATCCTGATCACTCAGTTAAATGACTCACTGGCTAGCTCAAAGTCTGCCACGTGGATATGGGGTTGAAAACTTTTAACCGACACACTCATTTTCTATGAATCATATTTACGGAATGATTTCATAAAGCCAATTAGGAAATTATTGCACGTACTAGTGCCAATTAGCCAATTAGGAATGAATACTAGTCTTAGAACTAGATGCAATGTATGGTTTCAAAATGGATTCTCTCTCTCTCTCTCAAAGACGCAGCTAGCTAGCTACTCAGTACCCCGACACAAACGCACATTAATAGGTTTAAAAAGAAACTAAATTCACACATGCATGTTAAAATATTGAGAGTACGTAGTACCATATATATTTACTGTAAATCGAAAGAAATTGTCAGAATTAGAACATCATGCATGATACAGTATTACGTACGTACCTTTCTTATCATGATCTGTTGCGCATGTTAGGAGGCACCATGTCCCCAAGTAGTCCTTCATCAGTAGGAGCCAGCTCATGTAGTAGTGGGATTGGTTCTGGAAATGCATGGGATATTTTACCAACTTCATGATCATGTGGTATGCAGATCTGTTGATGATGATGATGATCAGTCGAGTAGTACTGTGTCGTGCTTAAAGGATTTTGATGATCTTTAGGTAACTCATGAAGAAGTACTTTTGGATAATAAAATTGTGAGATCGGAGGAGCTGCGCCCAACTCATGCCCAGCAGCAGTAGTACTAGTACTACTTCTACTAATAAAGTTCTGATCAAGAATATTAATGACTCGGCCATGACCTGATCGGGGGAATGCAAGTGCCGTGTGATGACAGTGTTGGCCTTCGTATGTTGTTATTATGACAGTGGGATCTTCAGATGAGCGTTCCACTCTCTTCTTTACGGTGCATCTGCTATTTGTGCAGCGGTAGTAGCTCCTGCATGCATTTACGTCCGGTGCATCAGCTAGCTAGCTAATTATATAAATATATATATAAATATATATTTCTCTTTGGACATTTTTTGCATTTCTCTTCTCTGTATGATGTGAGAAAATGATCAATTCAAAGGTACATACGTACAGTACAATCATGATTGCGTACATGGCATGCATAGTGATGGGATATTGAATGCAATACAAGTACTACTGTTGAGAAGATAAGGGTACTTGATCATGATCATTTTTTGGACCTAATAAAAACTGAATTCATAACAATATCTATAAACTGAAATAAACAGAGAACAAGTTATAAGAAACGATGACATTAATAAGTAGGAAATAGGAAGTGTAATTTGTAAACGGAAATCTTAATTAATTTATTTTTGTTTCATTAATGCATTATAAAATAAGGGGAGTTAAACATGATCAGACATGGGAAAGACTGAAAATTTTCTATTTCTTTAACTGAAGAGTACTAGATCGAAGTAGCTATATATATATAGATATATATATATATATACATACATGATGACCCACCTAGGAAATGGACTACTTTTAACAGCCTTCTGCCCATATTTGCGCCATCGGTAGCCATCTTCAAGATTATCAACCTCACTCTTCGTCACAAACGCAAAACGTGGCTGCTGGACTCGCTTTTGCCCTTTCTTTCTAACCTTATTCCTACAAAATATTTCATCTACAATTAAAAGATATATAAACAAGTGAAGCAGTACTACTAGTTATATTAAGAAAAAAGAAAACATATATATGAATTATAAGGAGGATTAACATGCATGCGATCGATGTTGTAAACTTAATTATAACAGCATGATGAAAAAACCATATATTATATATATATATCCCAATATAATGTCTGTAATTCGATCACCTCATGTACGTACATCAAAACTGTTTTCAAATGATGTTTTATTTCATTCAAGTGAAAGAAACAAAATATGAACTGTTTAACAAAATAGAAGAAAAAAAAAATATTTAAAGAAAAAAGTGAACCCTTCAATTTATAATTTTATATGAAATTTCTTCAACAGGGAATGAATAAAATATTAACGATATTATTTTGTCTGGTTGAGGTTTCAGATCTAAATTAAGAAACATGCAAAACTCATGAAGAAAAATGAAGAAAGAAAGAAGGCAGTGATGGAATATCTCCTTTACATTGATCATGCATGCATTTGATGAAACGATCGAATGTTGATTTTGTAAGATCATTATCATTCTTAGAGTACTTAATTGGAGCTACATTTAATTAATTTGCTGCTAAAACTAAATGATCTCAATTATTTGTAAAAATAAATATCTTATTAGATCATGTGTAAAAACAATATTAACAATTATTATGTTCGTACAATACAGATCACTACTTTAGGAAATATATGAACGAAGAACAATAAAAAAAAAAAAAAAACTCCACATAATTAAAGCAAAGTGATGAGTATTAGGTTGTAAAAATAGGACACATTATTATTGAATAATGCTTATACTGTTCTAGAGTATCTAAGCCTTACACACTATTTTAAAAAAAAAAGTGATATATATATATAATTAACTATTAAACAATTATTATTTTTTATATAAATCTCATATATATTTATTTATAAAAATGCGCGAAGTTTATAATTTTAATCGCCTTAAAACTATAAATACCATCTTTCATTATAATTTGCCAAAAGAGAGAGAGAGGAAAAAAATGAAAGAATTAAGTGACAGAAAAAGTGATGGTAAGCCATTAATTGATTACAAGGAGTGGGTATACATGTATGTAGATGTGTATGTATTCACGGAACCTAACTCACGGTATCTCGGGCGGTGTTCTGCAGGAGCCCGTGGACTTCTCCGGCGGACCTTCGCTTGAGCTGGAAGACACGGAAGGGTTGGTCGGGGCTGTGGTTCCACCCGCTTTACTGTCTGAACCAACTAGAAGGGGAGGGTCGGAGCTTTGCAAGGCGCTGTTGCTGTTGTTGCACTTGTTATCGACGTCCGGGAATCCTAAGCCTCCCGCCAAATCAGATCCATCGCAGAAGCCAATATTCCGGTTCTGATCATCCGGATGAAGATTCCAGTTGAACTCACTGAATATGCTACTTTCTCGGTGGTTGGTGAAGAAGTAGGCTCCATCGGAGTCAGACCTGAGAGCCCAGGTTGAGTCACCGGCAGACACGATCGTTGTATCGGATTGATCTCCTTCGTCCATAATACACAAAATGATCTTCTTATTCCGAGTGCTCGAAAATCGGATTTCGTGTGGGAATTCAGCTGAATTCCGACGAGAGAGAGAGAGAGGGGGGGAGAAGTTAATTAGCTAGGGTTTTGGTGTTCCTTCGGGTCCGGAAAGGACGCGCAGCTAGTTTACGAACCTTTAGAAGGTATTCTTGAAAGAAAGCTTTGTCTCGTCCCTTGTATAGTAATCAGAGGGAGAGAGAGTCTCGTCACTTGATTAGTAATCAGAGGGAGAGAGAGATGAATAGAAAAGAGATAAAGTAAGAAAAATCGCCGTCAAGAGTCTAAAAATGGTACGGGAGGCTGTTATTTGAGCATGGAGCGGCGGATGCCCCACGCGCATGAGTAGACGAGTGAGTCTTGCTTTAGAGAGGAAAATGATATTATGCGATTAAATTTGTCCTGATTTATTTTAATTTATTTTAATAATTATTAATGAATTTGTATATATTTTTTTATAAATATTTAAATATGTTTAAAAAAATGCAAATACAGTATGAGGCACGTCCAACAGTACACACTGAACGACATAATAACAGTGTTCTATTAAAAATATCTGAAAAGAAACATTTTTAATTTAATTTAATTTAATTATTAATATTTATTTAGAATGAGATATATTAACATTACCATGATTGGATAATAAAATTTACAACAAAAAGAACATATGTCATCCAAAAATCAAGTAAACTCTTACCTAATTTACTTATATCATATTTTTGAGATAAATAGTAATTTCACAGATGCAATTGTATCCATATACGTGGCGGAGCCACTACCTCATGATTACGATCAAAATAATATGACTTATTGATTATGTTATTTGAACTATATATCAATTAGCTAGGGTAATAATATGTCCACATTAAGGGCATGTTTGGACACTAATTGGAGTATCTCAGAATTTTGTGAATAATAAGGAAATGTTTAAATGAAGATATTTTATTGAATTTTGGAAAATGAAAGAAAAAAATTGAATAAAAATATTATAAATTTAAAAAATTATTTAAATATAATTTTTTAATTAAAGATTTATTTTATATTTTGAATAATAATTAGGTAATGATTAGAAGAAAAAATTAAAATCTTGAAATTAAAAATATTTTATATTTGATTGATATTTAAAAATAAAATTACAAAAAGTTTTAAAAATTTTGTATAACCAAATAAGTCCAGTACTCTCAAATATGATCCAATGGGCAATTCAAAAAGTAAAAATAAAAACTTCTGAGTGTGGAGGAGTACTGATCATTTTTTACTACTGATAAATGTGATCTTGAGTTTGCATTTCAGACCAGTATGATACTTGCACGTAGTAGTTTGAGGTGATTAATTTTCGTAATTTACCCTTTTTTTACTTATTTAATTCAATTTTACTTTCATTTTAATTTCCGTCTAATAATTTAGACTCTTGACATGACATATTTATTAACTATATCTAATATTTAATCGTCTGACTTAATAATAAATATAATAAAAAGATAGGCAGGGGCACCAGATACTCAAGGAAATAGATTTCGGGCTGTGCTAGAGCCAAGAGTGGCTCCCGACACTGCCGGAAGGTTATTTTATTTTTTTATGTATTTTTTTAATTTCTTTAAATATTTTTTAATAAAATAAAAATTTATAATATTATTTAAAAATATTTACTTAATCATTAAATAAATAAAAAAAGAGTAGAATCATCAGAAGAATGTGTTGATAAATTTGTTTTCTATAGATCAATTTCAGGCCGGAATATCAAAGTTTCTTAAAGAAAAAATATTTTAGATATAAAAAAATTATATAAAAATAAACTTACAATTGACTTAACTTTACGTAATACATTATATTATAAAATTATTTTTATTAAAATATAAGTCAAACGAGTTACAAGAAACCACCTCGATTTATAGCTAAATTTACTTTTATTAATCTATTTATCGTTATAACATTTCTCTCACAGAAAACGCGGCCAATTTCAAGGTCCAAAGTAGCCTCTTTTTAATTAATACCAATTAAATCCATTGTAGTTTTGATTGGTCGATCCAGACGTTTCATTACAGTGCCCTATTACGCGACGTGGCCGCGTTTGCTTTCATATATGGATAAAACCTAAAATTTTGAAAATTTATCATCTAATATATATAGTCAGAATGTTATTTTTTTATTTATTTATCTGAAACTATCTAATAATTATTATGCATATAAAAATATTTGACCAAATTAATAAATGTCATCATGATGTGCTGTGGGGGGTAACGTAATTCAAAAAATCTTCACAACCTTCTACTATTCATTCACACTCTATATTCTATATATTTTTTAATTTTTTTTACTTATTTTCTCTTATCAAATATTTTTTATATGAATAGTGAATATAAAATTTGAAATAGTTTAAAAAGAATAAAATCAAAAAATAATTTAAAAAAAATATGGAATATGGCGTGTGGTGGAGGTTGTATAGCAAGACCCAGCTAGCTAGTAGCTAGGGAACGTATTGCATATTTTAGTTGGCAAAATTCATGACTATGTAATTAATTTCTTTAAAGTACTATATATAAATAAATATATACATATATATAGTTTAATTATATAGTGAATTCGTTAAATCATCATATATACTCGTAAAAACTCCAACCAACTTTCCTTAAAGCGGCTTACATATATATATATATATATATATATATATATATAAGATATTGCAGGCAAGGGATCATGAACTCAATAATTTAAATAATCACGACTAATCCGAGTGGATATACTCTCATATCAATCCATATATATTAAGAGATAAATCACCAATTATACAAAAAAGATAAATTAATTAATTGAAAGAGGTGAAATTAATTAAACTACATTGTGCTTAATAAAATCAAATTTAAAGTCACACTAATAACATACAATAAATATGAAGGATCAAAATTGAAGGAGAAGTGTTATAGCCACTTGTTCATCTGGGTTCTGAAACCCAAGTTAATTTCAAATCCAGGCCGAAACCCGGATAAATCCGGGTCTTTTTAAAACCTGGATTCTAAGTTCCAGGTTGAACCCAGTTTTTTTGAATGTTTATGTTTTGATTGACATGCAACGATCATGCCAATAGTTTTTGCAACTAAGAACTTGTTTGCTTTTATGCTATGCAAGACAAAAACAACGTCCATTGAAATTAAGGATCTGGCAGTTTTGCTTCAAAGAATAAGAAGAGTAAGAAGCACACAATTCACTACAATAGAAGGAGGTTTTTCCCGCGACCATGTTTGTTTATATTACCCACATTTAATGCTATAAATGTCTTTTTCTGAAATTTTCTAGTCGTGGCATTATCGTCATAAATAGCTGGCTTAACATAGTACTATATCTTACGATATCAATTTCTGTTCGAAAAAGTACTTTTTCCAACATGACCATATCCTCACATAAAGTGTATATTTCGCCGGAAAAAGGTGGCACAACAGTTGGACATTTCGCCAAGAAAAAATTATTATGGTGAAATCTCTCGTTGGAATTAAGTATTTCTAACCATATTATACAATTGGAAATAAGTATTTCCTGTGAACTATGTGGATCGAATATACACATTTATGGCGACAGTAACTTGCAGGAAATGTATTTCCCATATAGGATTTCTGTTCATAATATCTATGCCATAATTAACGCTATTCTATTTGTAACCAAATTGTATCGTCAGAAATAGTTTTTTTCCAGCGGTTTATAATTGCGAGATTTATGGTTTTGTGGCATAAATAGGTCCTTCAGAAACACAAAACACCGATAAAAAAAATTTACCAGAAATAATTATTTGAGACCGGAACACAATCGTCAGAAATGTCCTTCCAGTTTATACATGAACTAGATCATTTTTTGGACATGCTTAACATACTAGAAATGACCTATATATATATATATATTTTTTTTTTCAATTAATGACACGGCTTACATTCATTAAATTATATGTAGATTTTATACTGCATATACATAAAATCTGTGCCTTAGTCGTAAACTTCATGCCTAAATACAAGTCAATGTAGTTTTAACCAAGTGACCAGCATAAATCCAAAACTATGGGCAAAACGTAACAACAGAAAGGGGCGTTGTGTTTCAATGTACATGCATATATTGCCAATGACACATCGTTTCATTGCATGTCACCAACATGCATATATTTACATAAGGCATCCATTGGTAGAATCTACACAAAATAACTAGCATGTATTGATTAACTTAAAGCCTGATCGTGCATCTCTTACAATGGATAGATTGTTCATTCTATATCCTTAAATGAAGATCTTCTTCCTAAACTGCATGCATGGAGGCTTGGATTCTTGGTTCTTTGTTCTGCTCAGGAACAAGAATTTTTCCTGACATGAGATCTTTAGTCCCTATAGGCTATAACTGATAACTACAATATTGGATAAAGATTGTCAACTATCAGCGTACATGTAAAAGGTCCCCAATCTAAACTCACAATCAGACCGTATAAGTTACACTTGTTCCAAATTTCATCTCTTTGACCATGCGTAAATGATACCCACATATAGCTCAACAACTAAATTTCATTCCCTTGATAATAATATAACTTCAAAACAGAGGTGTAATGTGTAAAATCACAAACTGTTGTGCATAGTGTGTGCTTATGAAAAATTAACACTGACATTGATAGTAAAATATAAAAAGCAAAAATGAATATTAGTCTATGACTATTCCAGTTTTAGGAGTTGATAATAGTGTAACATCTAATGCAAATCATTCAAGCTTCACCCACCTATTTGACAATCTCTTCCATATTTGACAATCTCTTCCATCACATTATATGATGTCTAAAGACAAACAATTTTTTCAGTATCTTTAAAAAATAATATTCTTCATGTAAAAAATTGAACCACCAGAGAGTTCACTCTAAACCAATGCGGCTAGAAAATCTAAAAACAAATTGTTCCACTCACTTGGTATTTTTCCTCCAATAAATATCCATTACATGCAGTTAATAGATTTTACAAACAGAGGAGGATAATGGTTTAATTATTTGAAATAAACACATTCAAATGACGTTGAGACTCAACCATGTCTAGGACTAAATTTCAGTTAACCAAAATAAAAAATAAAACATTTTATAGTTGTACATCATTAAACTAACAGATTGCATGAACCATCTACTAAGGAAATAAATCGAAAAAAAAAAAAAAAAATCAAACTTTAAGCATAAATCATTGGACTGACCTTGCTGGATTCGCCCCAGATCCTTACGGTATAGGAATATTCAATCGATATCAAGCACTAATTAGTGCCAAGGACTGCAACTCGCAAGCTCGCCATATAAATTCGTCATCCACAATTGATTCTCGTGTGTGAGGATGGCCAGAGTTGTTGAAATTGCTCTCGATTTCTAACAATCAAAAAAGTCAGCTAGCTAAAGTTTGGGATGGATTTCGGCTCAGATGGTGACTAAGAATGGGTGAGAGGGTTTTATCGGTCCAGGTTTTTGAACAAAAGGATATATAGAGAATCGTAGTGGCTGTTGCGAGAATGTGGTGGTCAACTGGTTAGGGCATGCGTTTTCTAGAATCTCGCAAAAGGAGGTCTTTCGCAGGAAGGAAAAAGAGACATAGGGAGAGGAAAGGGAAATATCATGTGGGATTAATTACAACATAAGGTTTATTGTAGCGACAATAGTCACCCCAATAAACCTGATGAAATCTAATTTTTTTGCATCTAATCATTATCACTACAACCGACTAATAATCACTGTAATAGATCAATTTTGTCCATAGCTTTTACGGCCACACTAATTTTCGTCGAAAAAAGAGACTTTGTTGTCGAAATGCTGAGATGTCACAAGTTTATTGTCTCAACTGGCTTTTTGCCGCCAAATTGTTGTGGTCGGATATAAATTTGGCTGCAAAAGCCACTTTTTGTTGTAGTGCAAATTAATTTGCTCGTGACAGAATTTATTGCAAGGAATTTGTTGTAAATTAATGATGTTTTGAGGTTTCTCCTTTGTAATCAATTTACATTGTTCAGTAGGATGTATGGAGACAAATAGAGGTTATGATTTGATGGTATGCTTTCAATCCAATTTTGGGTTTTTAATTTTAATTTTTGTCTTTTACAAGACCCATGTACGTTAGAGGAGGGGATTGATAATTTGGCATTAGATAAATGTTGATTTGTTAGTCATACATTACATGGAATCTAAATATTTTTTATTAGAACATTTAGAGAGTTCATTTAAAGAAAGGAACAAAAAAAAAAAAAAAAAAAAA
>QEOT01007499.1:38713-95598 GCA_003123785.1 Pterocarya stenoptera
TTTTTTTTTTTTGAATGATGAGGATTCAAATAATTAAAGTTATAAACCCTGATGTTTTGTTGTATCTGTTGAAGGTCTTGAAGCAAAGCAATGAAAACTATGAGCAAGGGTAGGAATCCAATATTGTCCCTTGTTGAGTCTGTTTGAGGGATACCCAGAAACAAGAGTGACTTCATCTTTATTAGAGATCTCTGTGGAGGAGAACCTTGAGATCAAATCAGTGGGAATAGGGCTTGGAAGCCCTAAATGAAGAGCCATTGCGACAGTGTCTTCATGATTTGCAGATGTATTAGAGAACAAGCTTTCTTCTTTCTCCAGGAATTTGCAGACCGGGAAGAGCGTAGCAATGGACGGGAAGGAAAAGGAGGTAGACGTACGAATCAAGAAAAATGAGATATTAAATGCTAATGTGTCAGCTGGTTGCACAACGATTCCCCTGGCCGATTGTATCTAGCAGAGCTATTAAGAGTATTAGCCTCTAGATTTCTGGCAATTGACCCTTTTATGCTATTAGATGCATAATGACCCACTTAATGTAATTCATGAAACAATGGCATCGAGACTTGCTTTATATGGTTACAAATTTAAGATGGTTATCCAGTCTCTAAATAATTGTTGAATATTTTATTAAATGTAACATTTTATTTAATTCCTAGATTTTTAATTGGTTCCTACTAGACAGACATGGCATCATATAGGCATAGAATCTCATCTTAGGCTCACAAAAGATGGCAACACAGAAGTGGTGTCATGAAATGAGAAATATACAGGTGCAGAGTACCCACTTTTTCTTGTGGGAAAAGGATGCTAAGGATTTATTGCAAAAAAATAAATATTATACCCAATACAACTTGCTATCTCACACTTTATTTTTCCAGTCTTTCCTCTCTTAGTGTCCATATTTGTGTATAGATATCGATTTTTCAAGAGTCTGTTGGAGTTTGAGAAATTCATGGGTCCCTAGCTAGATTCAAGAGTATACTTATTATCAAATTTATAAAGTCAAAGATTTGCATTGTGCTTGATTATCTTTTGGCATCATTCTTTCCCTTATTCAATTTGTTTCCTGTTTACTTTGTTCAGTAGGCATTCTCTTATCAATATTCCAAGGTCACTTTTCTGTTGCTTAAGGGCCAATCCACGACATATAGTAATTATGAATTATAAGTTTCATTTTGTATTAAGCCAGTATCTTGCTAATCATTTTGTAATGAGTATGCACAGATGGAATCTGTATAGATTATGTGTCTAATGTTGTGTGGAGTATATATAAAAAAAAATAGATGAATGCTCCCATTGTGCTTTCCTAGAGAACACTCTCGCAATCAATAGAGTGATGGCTTAATCTTTGGGGCATATATTCTGAATCACATTATTTAGAAATGTTCCAAAATCAACTGTTAAAGAACCCTAAAAAAATTGAACCCAAAATTACAAGATTTAGAATTGTGTGGTTGGCAGCAAAAAATATAAATAATGACAATAGGTTCTCATATATAAACCTCTTTTTTCTGCAAAGCCTTAATGTGGTCGCATTAAGAGACCATCATATAAGAAAAAAAAAACCAACTCACAACCAATTTAGATAAAAAAATATCTACATGCAGCTGGCCTCTAAATTTGTTTCTCAGCATTTCTCATTTATTATGCTTTTCATGTGCTTTACCTTCATTTTTTAAGGTATGGAGAGATTATATTATTTGTCCTTTTTTGAGAAATCTAAAATAGTAATAATGATAATTAAACTTATGGGATACCAAAACCATATAGACTAGATTATTATCATAACAATACATAAGTGTTTTTCTTGTTAACTTATGTGCAGTTGATAACTGCGGTGCCTCCAAAAGTGCTTTTTATCAGCAACGTAACAATCAAAGCCATTGGATGTCGTTTGTATTTATGTTTCGCTGCTATCATTATTCTATTCTCTTTTTTTCATTGACCAACAAATGAACTGTGGCCTACTTGATTACCTTCCTATGATGTTTCTATGATGTTATTGTTGCATGTGGCACCCTAACGCATATGATTTGGTTTTTCATTATAAATAGCAAATGGTGGCTATGTGTTGGCCCATCAGGCTGATTGTCTCTAAACTAACTCTAGATATGGTCAATCTATTTTGGTTTCAAAATATTTATCACCAATTGAAGTAATGAAGAAATCCATATATATGATCCATATATGTTTTACAACACCTTTTTTTTTCCTTTCAACTGGGCAATGTGTGAACCTCGCAAATGTTCCTCGCACGTTGCTCCACAACTAGTGTATGTGTATATATATGCATCATGTAGCATGAATGAAATTTTTTCACAAAACTATATAATATGGGTACTCATGCAATGAGAATGTACAAATTTCAAATAGATAAGTTCCGCATATGTAAGCCTTCATAAAAAAGTGGACTTCACCTCAAAAAAGTGTAAAAAATTATTCTTTATTAGTGGAACCCATTTTTTTTTATAAAGGACTTGTATGAAACTTGTGTATTTGAAGCTTGTAACTAACATTACTACTCATGCAACTTTCCAAATTTGGGTTTGAATTATATATATAGAATTGTAAATCAATTTAATTAATTGATTAGAGGGGTGTCTTTAATTATAAGCTCGATAATCTTCATGTGTATATAGAATAGCTAGGTCCTAGAGTCGAATTCCGCAAATGTTCAGGATTATTGGTGATCCATTGGCTCATGGACCATTGATGCCCTCGTGGGGCTGGGGTCAGGTTATGGTCAAGTCCTACTTGTAGGGAGCGCCTGCGGTTCTTATCGTCTAGGGCCCTCCTGTCTGGCTCTCCAATGGGCTGGCTGCTACTTTTGTCATGTCTTGGTAGGGAAGCCATATCTGGTCGCCCCCTCCAATCCTTATCTATCGAGAAAAAAAAAAAGAATAGCTAACTAGCAAAGCAAGTTAAGGGCGGGCTTGCAAGGTGTGATATAGACCACATGACAAAAAGTAGTGTAAGTATATGGTATTAACTTTTAGACAAACGATGATGATGATGATCAGTTCCAACTCATTGGCAAAAGTAGGCAAGTTGCACTACTACTAATTGTTTCAAATGGCACCTTCTTGCTTTTTTTTGGTGAAAGAGTTGTGTGGTCAAGTATTAGCTCAGTCATATCATAATTTTGGTGAGAAAGGAACGTCAGTTTGGCACAATAATGAATAGTTCTGCTACTTACAAGCACAAGTGCGGAGGTACTGTGCACGTTGTTGACGTGTCAACGCTTATATTAAAAAAAGAAACAAAACGTAGGAAGAAGAAAGAAAAACGCAGTGCCCATTTCCATCCATACATAGACCACTCGGAAAATTAAACCCATTTCGCATTCCTCGAGAGTTTGCTACTGAAATTTCTCTTACACTTCAAACCACTTGGAAAACGAATCCTGCATTCCACCGTTAATGCATCTCTCTCTCTCTAAAACTTTTTGGTTAAATCTTGGTGGAAACCCATTAGGGTTACTTTCTATGGAAACCTCTTTTAAAAACCTCAATTTGGCTCCAATGTGTGCTTCCCTTCAATGCCTTCACTTCACTTCCTATTCCCTTTAGTTGGTTTGTTTTTTCCCCGCATCAGTAAAGGGTGTTATATTGACTAAATTGTGAGTGATTCTTTCTAGAGTTCAACACTGCTGGATGTATATAAATTAATTGTTACTGTATAAGTTTTTAGTTGCCAATTCTGTACTATGAGAATCTTGCTGATCCAATCGCCTAAAGCATTTGGACTCATAGCCAGGGAGAAGATACGAAGGTGACGAATTAAAAAAAGGTTGCTCGTTCAGAAGGGATCTGAACTGCAGGAGGCTTAGGGTTACGTTACTGAAACGCACCATTTCGTCAAAAGGGATTTCTGTCCCGCGAGGCCACTTATGTGCATCCTTCTAAAACCTCTCAATTCACTAAACGCAACATATCATTAATACACGGTGGCTGGCGTGCATGGGGCCTACCCCTTTCAAGGCTGGCTCAATAGGTTCCGGGACCTAAGGCTAAAATTTTGAGTGAGGCTTTTTTTTTTTTATATATAGTAAAATTAAAAATTTTTTTATTTAAAAATAATTCCTATTATTTTGTAAAGTAAAATTCTTGATTAAGATTTTATACCACATTTTTAACTAATAACTGACTTAATCTTTATTAGGAAATTTTTGATTTAGAGATAATTTTATCAAATATAGTTTTACTAGTACTTTAGACTCTTAGACACAATTATAATAATTATTATCAATAAAGTTCTATAAACAACTTACACATTTGAAAACAATGGGCCCTTACCTTTTCAAAGGATTATACAAAAACCTTTTTATGAACAATGGAAAAATTAGATTTTGCTATTTATAATTTTCACATCAATTATATATTAAACTAATAATAACAAAAGAGAAGTGTATTCTTAGAAGGAGAATAAGTAAAATAATTATTATCTGTGATACTTTTACAAATTAATAATGACATAATATCTATTTGATCTTATTTATATTCTCCTTCTCAATGAGTTAATTAAAATTTTTAATTGGGTATATATATATTTTAAAAATTCTACTTTATATATATTTTTTTAGGAGACCTTCTTCTATTAGGAGCCTTAGGCAATTGCCTAACTTGCCTAATGGAAGAATCGGCCCTGACTCCTTTATGCCTCTATTTTGAATTTTTCTATATTATATAATGTAAGGACAATGCTACATTGCCTCCCAATGTTCTCTCCAAGTGTATGAATATTTATTAATTTACTCCAAGTGGGGTTTGAACAAAATGGCAGGGGATATATTAATTGCAATAAGAACTTACTGAACTACCGAGTCTAATTAGCTAAGGCCATCCCGGGATGAAAAAAAGTTGCATGTTTAGATATATCGAGATGGACCGGCCAACGTACGATATTGTTCTTAATATATAAAAACATTGAGAATGATAAGCCTGAAATTATGCAACTTTTGAAAAGTGAATAATAAGATTCCAAGGCATGCGTCTTAGAATCTGAATTTTTCTAAGAATATTAGCTAGTTAGTCCAGTTTGGGATCTAGTACTTTAAATGGCAAACAGTGGTTTGAATAATGAGATGAGATGCATGAGATGGTTTTAAATGAAAGTTGAATTTATAAAATAATATTGTTAGAATATTATTTTTTAATATTATTATTATTTTGAGATTTGAAAAAGTTAAATTGTTTATTATATTTTATATAAGAATTTTAGAAAGTTATAATGATGAGATGAAATGAGATGAAACAGTTTCAGTATATCATGGGATCTGATCTTTTACATACAAATGAAACATCTACCTAGAAGTGAAGCAGCCCCGGCCCTTCTGAAAAAAAGTGAAATAAAAAAGAAGTTTTCATCACATTTAAACCGGCTCAGGCCAATGAAAACAAGTTTCGTTGCTTTATTTTCAGTGAAAACCTCGTCAGGAAGTGTAAATTAATTTTGCATAAAATTAAGTCGTCTTTAGTGGGCGTACGTGAAGGTCCATTTTCACAACCAGATCGTTACTTCCAAGGGAGAAAGGTCCATTAGGTTAAAGAGGACCCTACAAAGATTCAAGTTAATTTGATTGATCAATTAACCTCAAAAAACATAAAAAAGAGGGTTAAAAAGTGAATGAAATCTTGTTGGTAAGTGTAAATTTCCAGTTACAGGTAATTAAGTGGCTTCCTTTAAGAGATCAGGGAGAAAAACTTTACTTAAACTAGCATAAATCAAACATTAATAATAAGGCATTAAGAAAGATCCCTTTAGTACCTCATCTTCAAGCAGAAGCATTAATCTTCTTAACATCATAAATCATTCGTTACCTTTACCTCATCATTACGGCCGTTACACACTGTTAACCCCGTCTATTAGAGTTGACAAACCTCGTGATCATCGTTCTTCCTAGAGCAACCAACTTAAGAATCAAACTTCAAGAATGGGTCATGACTAGGTTCACCATCAGTGATGTATTCCGATATTGCCATCCATCCTAACCTTTGCGGTACCGTCCTCATCATTATATGGTCAATTCATTAACCTCATTACTGCATGTAGTCATACATTTTTCTCTCTCTCTCTGTTTTTTTTTTTTTTAACATTGACCTTTCATTCTTTAAAATAAACAATCGTGCAATATAGTGTTCAATCACACAATAGTCATACAGTTCTAAAATTATAAAGCATCTATCATAATAAATTGGGTTCATATAAAAAAGGGACTCTCAAAGAAGGGCTTATGCACATACATATAGATACTTTTGAAAAATACTCTCTCTCTCTCTCTCTCTCTCTCTCTCTCTATATATATTATAAATATATACTTTTGAAAAAAAAAATACTTTCATATGCTTTACTATAAATGCTGTATTTATACACTAATCGCTTCAGTAAATAACAAAAAACTTAGACCCAATTAAGTTTGTAATGCACATTTTAAGAAACACATGATGAAAGTTCCTGATCTTGAAACAGCAAGTTTCAACTTAAAAGTACTATATATGGTTCCATAAAAGACAAAGATATAATGTTGTTTAGGATATATATTGTGAAATTTGAGCCACTGACATCGTAATTAATGAGAATTTCAAGTAAAAAAAGTCATAAAAAAAGAATATTATTGAATAAGATCATAGTTAAGCCTAATCATGATCAATCAGTCGAGTTTAATTGGTGTCTGGTTTGGATGGGTCGATTTGGTCGAATATTGAAAGGGAAATCTGAGTTATGTTGGGTTGGTTTTTAGCGTCACAGGAAAACAATTTCTATTACGGTTGTGGCCAGAACTTTCTATTGTGAAATAAGGCTCCGTTTGGGTAGTGGTGAGAACACTTCACTACTATTCATTATTTTATAATTACTTTTCACTACTTTTTACTATTATTTAATATTTTATTATTATTTTTTCACTAATATTCATAGAATATCTGAGATTATCTCATTATTCAAATACAACCTAAAACCTCCAAATCTTAAGGATTCAGTGTGTGCGCATGCGCCGGTTTTGCTATCCAAAAAGAATTAATCTTTGCATCAGCCTACACACCATACACCATAACTTTTTTTATTTTTTTTTATTTGTTTCTCTTATTAAATGTGTATTATATAGATGATGAATAAAAAAATATAAATGTTTCAATAAGAGTAAAATAAAAAAAAATTAAAAAAAATAAAAAACACATTAATATGTGGTGTGTAGGCTTATGCATAGCAATGCTCATCCAAAAAAATGGTTGCCCTAAGTGACCAGACACAAAGGAAATTTGTGACCCCTTGCATGTGACTCTGTCGTTTTGCGAATACAACGGCCAGTCTCTTATCTTAGAAACATCATCCTCATCCGTTAGACCCATGCATCACATCTTTTAGACTATATGACAAAGTATAATGGTCTGGGAATGGGATGGGGTCGTATTAATCTCTATCCTCTAAAACAATTACAAAGGAGGAAACACGCTGGATTGAGAGAGCATCTCACTTCATCTCTTTTCATCTCATCATTACAACTTTTTTAAACTTTCACATAAAATATAATAAACAATTCAAAAATTTCAAATCTAAAAACAAAAATAATATTAAAAAATAATATTCTAACAATATTTTCTTTGACTTTCAACTTTTATCTCATTTCATCTCACTATCCAAACCTTCCCTTAACAAAATTCCAAGATCTCGTTAGTTTTTCAACAAATTGGCCTTTATGGTGCAAGTCAAATGTCGCTCCTTGCGAATTGGCCTACATGGAGCAAGTCTAATATGCCATAAAAATTTGAATATCTTCCCTTATACTAATTGATTTGAGGTGGATTGACAGATCTCGGTCCACCAAATGGTATGAGATGTGAACCAACTGTGTTCAAAGATAGACATTTTTGTCCATCGATGTGTTCTGAGTATGGAAAACCACTCTGGACTTAAAATTAGTACCATGCAAACTTCTAATCACTTATAATCAATTATGCAAGGGTACTTTTGCAGGGTATATGAAGTACAAAATATAAAATCTCAATAATCTAAGGGTGCAAAATATATCTATCATTTTTTCCAAATTCCAATGACCCATCACCATACATTGAAGTTTTGAAAATCATGCTAAGTTTGAGTGTCGGGCTTCTACTAATCTAAATTTGAGCCCAACAAGTGTGTGTTAAATGGCTTCTTACATTAAATAATGCATGCATTCTGATCATTTTTCTTAAAAATTCTATTGGAAGGTTGTTTAGTTTCCTATTAAATACCCACAAGCATGCCATTTTAATATTTTTTTATATATACTTTTGTTTTTTGCAATTTTTGTTGTGTCAACGTATTAATGTTATAGGATCCCAATAAATAATACTACTTCATGGTAGGATCCACATTTTTAAAAATAGACACAACAAATCATTTTTATATGATATATCTTAGTATAATTTGAGTTTGCAAATAGAGGTTTTTTTAATAAGAAATATATGTTTGTATTTATATATAGTTTTATTCTAGTGACAATTCATATGGGTGTGTTTACTGTTTAGTGTTACCATTAACTCGTAAATAACCGTCCTTAAAAAAAAAAAAACTTGTAAATAACCGTAATATTTGCAGAAAATGAAATGAAATTTGCAGTAAAAGGGAACGGATCCAAAATTTCAAAAAACGGCAAGGAATTCCAACGGTCGAAAACTCCAAACTTTTCAAAGAGCTATTTTGAGTACTCTGCATTTCCTCGACGCCTCTCATATGTGTTTCATCTTCTTCACCCACACATAAATAGAGAGAGAGAGAGAGAGATTGGTTCGTGTACGATTTCTCTCTTCTTGGTAATTGATTTCAGGGACCCATCTGGTACTCCTATTCTCTTTGTTTGTTTTCTGCTGATTCTTTTCCTTGATATCGATCTTTCTTCCTTGTCATACCTTTGTTTTCTTGCATTCTTTAGTAGCGGAGAAGAAGGGGGTATGGCTGCTTTAGTTGTATTCAATGGTACATCTTTTTCTTTTGCACACTAATGCAATGCAGCAGTGCCATTCTAATTTTCCTTTCTTCTCTCTTTCTCTCTCTCTCTGTGCTTAGGATCTTTACTTCTCTGTCTTTGGTTTCAGAAAAGTTATTTAGTGTGACATATATAGTTCTTGATTCACATTGCTGCATCTATCCTAAGTATGCTAGACATCGTCTCCGAAAAGGTCAAATTCTATCTCTGCCGTGTTTTATTCGGATTGGCATGATTTGAGTAAAAATCTGTCAAATTCCATGTTTACTTCTGGTACATCCGGTTTTTCTTTCTTATAATAATTAAGAGTTCAAAGTACTTATCGAAGGGAGGAAAATTGAGTAGACATATGTGACGGTATTCTGGGTGTCGCTCCAAGCTGTTCGCCGTTAAGGGTCTTTTGCATTTTCACGTGAAGAACACGTTATATGAACAGTCAATTGTGGCCTTTATAAATTATCCTATAATATATCATTCTTTCAGATTAGAGCATAGTTGAACCATCAAAGAGATCCACACCTTTCTTACTTATTGAAAAATTCCATGTTTCTCGGTACAACACTTGAATGAAATGCCGGCCGTTCTTTTGATTCAGAGGCCTTGAACGAACCAATATTCGTGTTGGTATAGGAATCTTATTTTGTTGTCACAATGTTGGATTTTTGAAATCGCCTTCCAATAGGGTTTCTAAGTAGAAAACGGGGGATTCTGCATGGGTTTCCATCCTCTTCTAGTTATAACTAACCCCTTTTGATTCAGATAATGAATCTGATGCTAAGCCTGCAAGACGAACTGCTCCGGAACATGTGCCGATAACCCCAAATTCTAATACCAACCCTTTTGACGAGGAGGACGATGATGATGGAATAGGAGGGCCCTCTTCATCGTCATCCTCGTATTCTAGTTCTGCAGTGGCAAGAGATATATAGAAATAATTTCCGTGATTCGGGAGGATTGCAGAAACAGAGTGTCAAGAACTGGAAAATTATGCTCCTAATAACTGCCTGAAGATTGCAGAGGACAACAGGGAAGATGCTAGAAGGAGAAGTTGCATCATCAGGGTGAGCAAATCACTAGGACCCACATGATGAATGTCGATATTGAATAGGATTGGAGTCAGGTAAGCTTATTTATATTCTTGCTCACGAGAACTTCATTCTCAAGTGTGAAACCCAGGAATGGTTTGTGGTGTGGTGGTTAATGTAATCGAACCATTTTGATATCCTGCCCATCTTTGACTTTGAATATCTAAGGTTGATTCTGCTTACTTGAAAATGGTAGAAATTTATAATTTGAAGTACAACACTTGAGAACCTTTTGCAATTCATTTCTCGGGGAAAAATAATGTGTGAAGCTGGTTTGCATAGCAAATTGCCTGAACTAAATTTAGGGTAGCATATGATTTCAAAGAACGTGGGTGTGAGGTTGTGCATGCAAGGCTGGGTGTGTGGTTGCGTGCGTCTGCGGGGGAGGGGCTTGTGCATTTGGTTGTGGGTGCTCGTGGGTGTGGGTGCGCGTGCGTTTGGTTGTGTATGTGAGGGTGGGTGTCTGGTTGTGTGCGAGCGTACGAGTGTGGGCGAGCGTGTGTGTTTAGTTGTGTGGGTGCGTGTGTATGGATATGGGTATGGGTATGGGTGTGCATGCAAGTGCAGGAGTGCATGCTCGTGTTCGTGGGTGGATAAGTGTGCGTATTTATTTGCGTGTGCACATAATTGTGTGCGTGTTTGTAGCGTTCGATTGAAACTGTATGTGGTAGGAACTCAACTTGGACATCTACAAGTTCTACAGGCATGCAAAGGTATGTCTTACATTTCAACAGTGCTTTCTCTTTTTTTTTTTCTCTATTTATCTTTATGAGTATTATTTATTTGCTTAAAACTATATCTTGGAATAACTCCAATTAGTTGTCAACAAGCTTTATAGGTGTTTTTTAAATATATGCACTACTTTGCAAGGCAATTGCTTTTTTTGTTAGTTTTTTGCATTAGAGACAATATCTTTGACAAAGAATATATTTTTTGCCTTTATTCCATCATACAAGAAGGTGTATCAATTTTACTGTAACAGTTGCGTCCAACATTATAATGGCTTCAATAAGGTATAATTTATTTATCAATGTTATTTTTGAAATTATGTTATTTTTTGGGATAACGTAGTATGCTTCAATAATTTTTCATTTACTAGGGAATATTTATATATCTATGTTATTAATCTAAAAATTCTATTTTTTCCTTCATTTTTATCATCTTCTCCCCCATTCTCCATTGTTGTTATCGTCATCTCCTCCTCCTCCTCCTCCTCCTTCCTCTACTTCTTCATCTTCAACTTCAGCTTCTCCCTCTTATTCGCCTTCTCCTACTCTTCATATTCTTCTCGTCCTTCCTCTACTTCTTCTCCTACAGCTTCTGGCTCCTCCTCCTCCTCCTCTTTCGACTTTTACTCATACTTCTACTCCTGCTCATACTCTTACTCCAACTCTTTATGCATTCTCTTCATCTTCTACGCATTTTCCAACTCCAAGGCAATTGTTTTTTTTTTCTCCATTACAGACAATAAAGGCAAGGAACATATTTTTTGGCTTTTGTTCCATCATATAAGAAGGTGCATGAATTTTGCTAGAGTAGTTGTGTTCAACATTCTGATGGCTTCAATAAGGTATAATTTATTTATCAACGTTATTTTTGAAGTTATTTTCTTTTTTGGCATAATGTAATCTGCTTCAATAATTTTTCATTTACTAGGAAATATTTATATTTATGTTATTAGTGTAAAAATTCTAATTTTTCTTTCATTTTTCTCTTCTTCTCCCATTCTCCACTATTGTCATCATCATCTTTTTCTTCTCCTCGTCCTTCCTCTACTTCTTTAGCTTTAGCTTCTCCTCCTTCTCCTCCAACAGCGATGCCTACTCTTACCCCTATACCAACTCCGACTCCCTTCTCCCTCTTATTCGCGCCTTCTCCTACACTTCATCTTCTTCTCGTCCTTCCTCTACTTCTTCTCCCACAGCTTCTGGCTCCACCTCCTCCTCCTCTTCCTCCTTCTACTCCTGCTCATACTCTTACTCCAACTCCATACTCTCTCTTCTTCACCTTCTCCTCATCTTCTTCATCTAATTCATCAACTTTCTCTCTTATGCCTTCTTTACCTTCTTTTCTACTCGTATTCTTCTTTCCTACTTTAATTTATTTTCTCTTGATTCTCGGAAACTTTCTTATTCTTCTTCTCAACTTATTCTTGGACTTTTTTTTTTTTAAATTTTATTTAGATAGATAGATCTAGGAATTTTGCTTTGACTTTGGGTGAGTGTGGGTGTGTGTGTGGTTGTGCGTGCATGCGTAGGGGTGTGTGTGCATGTGGGTGGGTTGGTGACCGGTGAGTGTGCGTGGTTGTTTGCGTGTGGTATTCGATTGAAAATGTAGGAGGAACTTAACTTGGACATCTACAAGTTCTACAAGCATGCAAAGGTAATAATATCTATTACTATTTAACAGTGCTTCATCATTTTCCCTCTCTATTTATTATCTTTTTTTTGTATTATTTACTATGTTAAAACTTTATCTTGGAGGAACTCCAATTAGTGGTCACCAGGCTTTATAGGTGTTTTTTTAATACATGTACACTAGTTTGCAAAACAATTGCTTTTGTTTGTTTTTTGCAATACAGATATTATCTATGACAAGGAACATATTTTTTTACCTTTGTTCCATCATATAACAAGCTTTGTGCATTAATTTTACTGTAGTAGTCGCATTTAACATTCTGATGGCTTCAATTAAGTGTAATTTATTTATCAATGTTTACTTTTAAAATTATGTTCTTTTTTACTATAACGTACTCATCGCTTCAAAAATTTTTCACTTGCACTATTTAAATTTATTTTATTAACCTAAAAATTATAAATTTTCTCCTTCATTTTTCTCATCTTTTCCCATTCTACGTCGTCATCGTTGTCTTCATTTTCATCATTTTCTTCTTCTACTCCTTCCATTACTTCTTCTCCTTTCGCTTCTCCTCCTCCTCCTCCTCTTTCGTCCTTCTCCTTCCTCATCCTCCGACTCCAACTCCAACTCTGACTGCTGCACTTACTCTAACTCCCTTCTCCGTACCTCTACGCTTTTCATCTTCATCTCATCCTTCCTCTACTCCTCTTCCTCCTCCTCCTCCTCCTCCTACTCCTACTCCTACTCCTACTCCAACCCCTTTCTCACCCTTCTACGCATTCTCTCTTCATCTTTTCTCATCCTTCCACCACCTCCTTCCTCTTTCCTCCTTCCTCCTCGTCCCTCCTTGTCTTGCTCCTACTCCTAATCAAACTCCGACTCCTACGCCTACTCCAACTCCCTTCTCACTCTTCTAGGCTTTCTCTTCATCTTCTTCTCATTCTTCCGCCAACTCCTCCTCTTACTTCTGCTCCAACTCCTTACTCTCATATCTCCCCCCTTCTATTCATTTTGCTATGTTTTCGGTGCGTGGTTGTGGTTGTGTGTGCATGTGCAAGGGGTGAGTGTGCGTGTGGGTTGGTGGGTCAATGGGTGAGTATGCATGCTTATTTGTGTGTGCGAGTGGTTGTGTATGTATGTGTGTGGTATGCGATTGAAACTATATATGCAGGAGAAACTCAACTTTGACATCTACAAGTTCTACAAGCATGCAAAGGTAATGTCTATTACTATTTAGTTCTCTCTCTATTTATCTTTATGTGTATTATTTACTCAGTTGAAACTGTTTATTGGAGGAACTCCAATTAATGGTCACCCGGCTCTATAGGTGTTTTTTTTAATACATGTGTACTATTTCATAAAGTAAATTCTTTTTTTGTTTGTTTTTTGCATTACAGACAATATCTATGATAAGGAACTATTTTTTTTTTTACCTTTCTTCCATCATAGAAGAATCTTTGTGCATGAATTTTGTTGTAGCAATCGCGTCCAACATTCTGATGGCTTCAATAAGGTATAATTTATTGATCAATGTTTACTTTTAAAATTATGGTCTTTCTTAGTATAACGTACACATTACTTCAGTAATTTTTCATTTATTTGGGACTATATAAATTTATTTTATTAACCTAAAAGTTATAAATTTTCTCATTCATTTTTCTCATTCTCTCTCATTCTCCTTTGTCGTCGACGTCTTCATTTTCATCATCCCCCTCCTACTTAGACTCCAACTCCAACTTCAACTCCGACTTCGACTACGGCTTTGACTGCTACGCTTCACACCAATTCCCCTCTCCTCTCCTCTCCTCTACACTCTTCATCTTCATCTACTCCTCATCCTCCTCCTCCTACTCCAACTCCCTTTACACTCTTCTACGCATTCTCTTCATCTTTTTCTCATCCTTCCACCACATCCTCCTCCTTCCTCCTTCCTCTTTCCTCATTCCTCATTCTTCCTCCTCCTCCCTCCTACTTCGACTCTGACTCCTACACCTACTCTAAACCCTTCTCACTCTTCTATGCATTCTCTTCATATTCTTCTCATTCTTCCACCACCACCTCCTCCTCCGACATCTACTCCTGCTCTAACTGCCCACTCTCATTTCTTTGTATTCTCCTCCTCCTCCTCCTCCTCTTCCTCTTCATTTTGCTTTGGCTTTGGGTGCTTGTGGGTGTGAGTGCATTTGCAAGGGTAGGTGTGAGTGTGCTTGTGGGTGGGTGAGTGAGTGTGCGTCCTTGTTCACGTGTGCGCATGGTTGTGTGCTTTTGCATGGTATTCAATTAAAATTGTATGTAGGAGGAGCTCGGCTTGGACCTCGACAAATTCTACAAGTATGCAAAGGTAATGTCTATTACTATTTAGCAATACTTCATCATTATCTCTATATTTCTCTTTATATATGTATTATTTGCTCAGCTGAAACTATATCTTGGAGGAACTCCAATTAGTGGTCACTAGGCTCTATAGGTGTTTTTTTTAATACATGTACACTATTTTGCAAAGCAATTACTTTTTTTTGTTTGTTTTTTGCATTACTGGCAATATCTATGACAATGAACATACTTTTTTTTTTTTTTTTTACCTTTGTTCCATCATTTAATAAGCTTCGTGCATGAATTTTATGGTAGCAGTCATGTCCAACATTCTAGTGGCTTTGATAAGGTACAATTTATTTATCAATCTTTACTTTTAAAATTTTGTTCTTTTTTAGTACAAAGTACTCATTGCTTTAGTAATTTTTAGTTTACTAGGGACTATTTAAATTTATTTTATTAACCTAAAAATTAAAAAAATTCTCCTTCATTTTTCTCATCTTTTCCCATTCTACATCGTCTTCATTTTCATAATCTTCTTCTTCTACTCCTTCCATTACTTCGTCTCCTTCTGCTCCTCCTCCTGCTCCTACTCATACTCCTACTCCAACCCCCTTCTCACTCTTCTAAGCATTCTCTTCATCTTCTTCTCATCTTACCGCCTCCTTCCTCTTTCCTCATTCCTCCCTCCTCTTCGTCTTACTCTTACTCCTACTCCTACTCAAACTCCGACTCCTACGCTTACTCCAACTCCCTTCATACTCTTCTACTCTTTCTCTTCATCTTCTTCTCATTCTTCCACCAGCTCCTCCTATTCCTCCTGCTCCAACTCCTTACTCTCATTTCTTCCCCTTCTATTCATTTCGCTATATTTTCAGTGTGTGTGGGTGTGGTTGTGAGGGGTGAGTGTGCATGTGGGTCGTTGGGTGAGTGTGCATGCTTGTTTGTATGTGCGGGTGGTTGTGTATGTGTGTGTGTGGTATGCGATTGAAACTATATATGCAGGAGAAACTTAGCTTCGACATCTACAAGTTTTACAAGCATGCAAAGGTAATGTCTATTACTATTTAGCAGTGCTTTATCATTTTCTCTCTCTATTTATCTCTCTGTGTATTATTTACTCAGTTGAAATTGTATCTTGGGGGAACTCCAATTAGTGGTCACTTGGCTCTATAGGTGTTTTTTTAATACATGTTTTTTTGCGTTACAGACAATGTCTATGACAAGGAACATATTTGTTTACCTTTCTTCCATCATAGAAGAATCTTCATGCATGAATTTTGTTGTAGCAGTCGCGTCCAACATTCAATAGCTTCAATAAGGTATAATTTCTTGATCAATGTTTACTTTTAAAATTATGTCCTTTCTTAGTATAACATGTACTCATTGCTTCAGTAATTTTTCATTTATTTGGGACTATATAAATTTATTTTATTAACTTAAAAATTATAAATTTTCTCATCCACGTTTCTCATTTTCTCTCATTCTCCTTCGTCGTCTACGTCTTCATTTTCATCTTCCTCATCCTACTCTGACTCCAACTCCAATTTCAACTTCGACTTCGACTACGACTTTGACTACTACGCTTTACACCAATTCCTTTCTCCCTCCTCTATGCTCTTCATCTTTATCTCATCCTTCATCTACTCTTCATCCTCCTCTTTCTACTCCAACTCCATTTTTACTCTTCTACGCATTCTCTTCATCTTCTTCCCTTCCTTTCACCACGTCCTCCTCCTTCCTCCTTCTTCCTCTGTCTCCCTCCTCTTCCTCCTACTCTGACTCCGATTCCTATACCTACTCTAACCCCCTCCTCACTCTTCTGCACATTCTCTTATATTCTTCTCATTCTTCAACCACCACCACCTCCTCCTCCAACTTCTACTCCTGCTCTAACTCCTTACTCTCAATTCTTCGCATTCTCCTTCTCCTCCTCCTCCTCTTCATTTTGCTTTGGCTTGGATGCGTGTGGGTGTGGGTGCGAGTGCATGTGCAGGGGTTGGTGTTGGTGTGCTTGTGGGTGGGTGAGTGAGTGTGCGTCCTTGTTCATATGTGCGTGGTATTCAATTGAAATTGTATATAGGAGGAGCTCAACTTGGTCATGGACAAGTTCTACAAGTAAGCAAAGGTAATGTCTATTACTATTTAGCAATGCTTCATCATTTTCTCTCTATTTCTCTTTATATGTATTATTTACTCAGCTGAAACTGTATCTTGGAGGAACTCCAATTAGTGGTCACTAGGCTCTATAGGTGTTTTTTTAATACATGTACACTATTTTGCAGTGCAATTGCTTTTTTTTATTTTTTTTATTTTTTGCATTATAGGCAATATCTATGACAATGAACATATTTTTTTACCTTTGTTCCATCATTTAATAAGCTTCGTGCATGAATTTTACAGTAGCAATCGCGTCCAACATTCTGGTGGCTTTGATAAGGTACAATTTATTTATCAATCTTTACTTTCAAAATTTTGTTCTCTTTTAGTATAAAGTACTCATTGCTTTAGTAATTTTTCATTTACTAGGGACTATTTAAATTTATTTTATTAACCTAAAAATTATAAATTTTCTCCATTTTTCTCATCTTCTCCCATTCTTCGTCGTCATCGTCGTCTTCATTTTCATCATCTTCTTCTACTCCTTCATTTACTTATTATTCTCCTTCCACTTCTGCTTGTCCTCCTCCTTCTTCCTCATTCTCCTTCTCCTTCCTTATCCTCCTCCAACTCTGACTCTGCCTACGACTCTAATTGCTACTCTTACTCTAACTCCGTTCTCCCTCCTCTACGCTCTTCATCTTTATCTCATCCTTCCTCTTCTACTCCTACTCCTACTCCTACTCCAACCCCTTCTCACTCTACTATGCTTTCTCTTCATCTTCTTCTCATCCTTCCACCACCTCCTTCCTTCCTCTTCCTACTCTGACTCCTACTCCAACTCCGACTCCTACGCCTACTCTAACTCCCTTCTCAGTCTTCTACGCATTATCTTCATCTTCTTCTCATTCTCTTGCCCCTCATACTCCTTTACTCCGGCTCCAACTCCCTACTCTCAAATTCTTCACAATCCCCTCCTCCTCCTCATTTTGCTTTGCTTTGGGTGTGTGTGGGTGTGGGTGTGCTAGTGCAAGGGGTGAGTGTGCATGTCATTGTGTATGTGTGTGTGGTATTTGATTGAAACTTTATGTTGGAGAAACTCAGCTGGGACATGCAAAGGTAGTGTCTAATACTATTTAGCAACGCTTCATCATTTGCTTTCTCAATTTATCTTTATGTGTATTATTTACTAGGTTGAAATTGTATCTTGGAGGAACTCCAATTAGTGGTTACCAGTCTCTATAGATGTTTTTTGTACACTATTTTGCAAAGCAATTGCTTTTTTTTTTTCCTTTTTTTTCTCTTTGTTTGCATTAAAGGCAATATCTATGACAATGAACATCTTTTTTTACCTTTGATCCATCATATAAGAAGTTTCGTGCATGAAGTTTTTCCTGTAACAGTTGCGTCCAACATTCTGATGGCTTCAATAAGGTATAATTTTTTTTGTCAATGTTTACTTATAAATTATGTTCTTTTTTAGTATAACGTACTCATTGCTTGAATAATTTTTCGTTTACTAGGGACTATTTAAATTTATTTTAGTAACCTAAAAATTATAACTTTTCTCCTTCATTTCTCATCTTCTTCCATTCTCCATCATCATCATTGTCTTCATTTTCATCATCATCTTCTTCTAGTCCTTCCTTTACTTCTTCTCCTTTAGCTTCTACTTCACCTCCTCCTCCTCCTCCTCCTCCTCATGCTCCTCCTACCACGACTCCAACTCCAACTCCGCTTACTTTAACTCCCTTCTCCTTTCTCTACGCTCTTCATCTCATCCGTCCTACTCCTCCTCCACCTAGTCCTACTCCTATTCCTAAGCCTACTCCAACTCTCCTCTCACTCTTCTACGCAATGCTCTTCATCTTCTTCTCATTCTTCCACCAGCTTCTCATCATCCTCATCCTCATCCTCTTCATTTTGCTTTGCTTTGGGTGCATGGGTGTGGGTGTGGGTGTGGGTGTAGCTGTACATACATGTCCAAGGGGTGAGTGTGCGTCCTTGTTTGTGTGTGCGTGTGGTTATGTATGTGTGTGTGGTATTCGATTGAAATTATAGGTAAGAGAAACTCAGCTTAGACATCCACAAGTTCTACAAGCATGCAAAGGTAATATAATATCTATTACTATTTAGCAGTGCTTCATCATTTTCTCTATCTATTTATCTTTATATGTATTCTTTACTAGGTTAAAATTGTATTTGGGAGGAACTCCAATTAGTGGATACCAGGCTCTATAGGTATGTTTTTAATACATGTACACTATTTTGCAAAACAAATTCTTTTTTGTTTGTTTTTTGCATTACAAACAATATCTAACCAGAAACAATTTTTTTTTTTTTTTACCTTTCTTCCATCATATAAGAATCTTCATGCATGAATTTTGTTGTAGCAGTCGGGTCCGATATTCTGATGGCTTCAATAAGTGTACTCATTGCTTCAGTAAGTTTTCATTTACTTGGGACTATTTAAATTTATTTTATTAGACTAAAAATTATAATTTTTCTCCATTTCTCTCATCTTTTTTCATTCTCCACCTTCGTCGACGTCTTCATTTTCATCATCATCTTCTTCTACTCCTTCATTTACTTATTCTCTGTCCGCTTCTACTTCTCCTCCATCTTCTCCTACTCCGACTACGACTTTGACTACTACGCTTACTCCAATTCCCTTCATCTCCTACTCCAACTCCAACTCCCTTGTTTGTGTACGTGGTACACGCTTGTGTGTGGTATTCGATTAAAATTATATGTAAGAGGAGCTCAACTTAGACATCGACAAGTTCTAAAAGCATGCAAAGGTAATATGTCTATTACTATTTAGCAATACTTCATCATTTTCTCTCTCTATTTACCTCTTTATGTGCATTATGTACTCGGTTAAGACCGTATCTTGGAGGAATGCTAATTAGTAGTCACCAGGCTCTATGGGTGTTTTTTTAATACATGTACACTATTTTGCAAAGCAATTGATTTTTTTTGTTTGTTTTTTGCATTACAGGCAATATCTATGACAATGAACATATTTTTTTTACCTTTGTTTCATCATATAAGAAGCTTCGTGCATGAATTTTACTGTAGCAATCGCGTCCAAAATTTTGGTGGCTTTGATATGGTACAATTTATTTATCAATCTTTACTTTTAAAATTTTGTTCTTTTTTAGTATAAAGTACTCATTGCTTCAGTAATTTTTCATTTACTAGGGAATATTTAAATTTCATTTATTAACCTAAAAATTTTCAATTTTCTCCTTCATTTTTCTCATCTTCTCCCATTCTCCGTCGTCACTGTTGTCTTCATTTTCATCATCTTCTTCTTGTACTCCTTCCTTTACTTTTTCTCCTTCCGCTTCTGCTTCTCCTCCACCTCCTCCCTCCTTCCTCATTCTCCTTCCCCATCCTCTTCCTACTCCGGCTCCAACTCCAACTTCGACTTCGACTTCGACTACGACAGAGGACTACTACGCTTACTCTAACTCTCTTCTCCCTCCTTTATGCATCTTCATCTCATCATCCTCCTCCTCCTACTCCAACCCCTTTTCTCACTCTTCTATACATTCTCTTCATCTTCTTCTCATCCTTCCACTACCTCTTTACTCCTTCCTCCTTCTCATCCCTCCACTTCTTGCTACTTCGACTCCTACTTCAACTTCGACTCTTACTCTTCTATGCATTCTCTTCATCTTCTTTTTATTCTTTGACCATCTCTTCCTCCTCTTACTTCTACTCCAACTCCCTACTCTCATTTTTTTTACACCCCTCCTCTTCATTTTGCTTTGCTTTGGGTGCTTGTGGGTGTGGTTGCTGTTGTGAGTGCATGTGCAAGGGTTGAGTGTGCATGTGGGTGTGCATGTGCATCAGTGGGTCAATGGGTGAGTGTGCGTGCTTGTGTGCGTGTGTGTGGTTTTGTATGTGTGTGCGGTATTTGATTGTGTAGGAAAAACTCAGCTTGGACATCTACTAGTTCTACAAGCATGCAAAGCCTCAGTTGAAACTCAGCTTCATCATTTTCTCTCTCTATTTATCTTTTATGTGTATTATTTACTCAGTTGAAATTGCATCTAGGAGGAACTCTAATTAGTGGTCACCAGGCTCTATAGGTGTTTTTCTTAATACGTGTACACTATTTTGCAAAGACAATTCTTTTTTTGTTTTTTTTTTGCATTACTGACAATATCTATGACAAGGAACATATTTTTTTACCTTTCTTCTATCATATAAGAATCTTCATGCAAGAATTTTGCTGAAGCAGTCAGTCCAACATTCTTATGGCTTCAATGACATTCTTATTGCTTCAATGAGGTATAATTTATTTATCAATGTTTACTTTTAAAATTATGTTCTTTTTTAGTATAATGTACTCATTGCTTCAGTAATTTTTCATTTACTCGGACCTATTTAAATTTATTTTATTAACCTAAAAATTATAAATTTTCTCCTTCATTTTTCTCATATTCTCTCATTCTCCGTCGTCTCCGTCGTCTTCAACATCTTCATTTTCATCATCTTCTTCTACTCCTTCCTTTAGTTTTTCTCCTTCCGCTTCTACTTCTCGGCCTCCTCCTCCTTCTTCATCCTCTACTCCAACTCCAACTTTGACTCCGACTCTGACTCTGACTCCAACTACGACTTTAACTGCTACACTTACTCCAATTCCCTTCTCCCTCCTCTACGCTCTTCATCTTCATCTCATCCTTCTACTCCTCATCCTCCTCCTCTTACTCCTAGTCCTACTCCAACTCCCTTCTCACTCTTCTATTCATTCTCTTCATCTTCTTCTTATCCTTCCACCACCTCCTCCTCGTTCTTCCTTCTATCCCTTCTTCTCTTTGTCCTACTCTTACGCCTACTCCAACTCCATTCTCACTCTTCTACGTATTTTCTTAATATTCTTCTCATTCTTCCACCACCACCTCCTCTTCCTCTAACTCCTCCAACTCCTACTCCTGCTCCAACTCCCCACTCCCATTTCTTCGCTCTTTATTTTGCTTTGGTTTTGGGTGCGTTGTGGGTTTGTGTACATGTGGGTGGGTGGGTGAGTGTGCGTCCTTGTTCACGTGTGCGCATGGTTGTTTGCTTGTGTGTGGTATTCGATTGAAATTGTACGTAGGAGAAGCTCAGCTTGGACTTCAACAAGTTCTACAAACATGCAAAGGTATATTAGTCTATTACTATTTAGCAATGCTTCATCATTTTCTCTCTATTTCTCTTTATATGTATTATTTACTTTGACTCCGAGTATGACTTTGACTGCAACGCTTACTCTAACTCCCTTCTCCCTCCTTTACGCTCTTCATCTTCATCTTATCCTTCATCCAATCTTCCTCCTCCTCCTACTTATTCTTTAACTCCCTACTCGCATTTCTTCCCATTCCCCTCCTCCTCCTCTTCATTTTGCTTTGATTTGGGTGCGTGTGGGTGTGGCTATGGTTCTGCGTGCATGTGGAAGGGGTTAGTGCGTGAGTGGGTCAACGGGTGAGTGTGCATGTTTGTTTGCGTGTGCGTGTGCATGTGCGTGTGGTTGTGGTTGTGTATGTGTGGGTGGTATTCGATTGAAACTATATGCATGAGAAACTTGACTTGGACATCTACAAATTCTACAAGCATGCAAAGGTAATGTCTATTACTATTGTAGTGTTTCATCATTTTCTCTCTCTGTTTATCTTTATGTGTATTATTTTACTTGGTTGAAACTGTATCTCTTAAGAACTCCAATTAATGGTCACAAGCTCTATAGGTATTTTTTAAATACACGTACACTATTTTGCAAAGCATATTTTTTTTGTTTGTTTTTTGCATTGCAGACAATATCTATGACCAAGAACATATTTTTTTACCTTTCTTCCATCATATAAGAATCTTCGTGCATGAATTTTGATGTAGCCGTTGCATCCAACATTCTAATGGCTTCAATAAGGTATAATTTATTTATCAATGTTTACTTTTAAAATTACGTTCTTTTTTAGTATAACGTACTCATTGCTTCAGTAATTTTTCATTTACTTGGGACTATTTAAATTTATTTTATTAACCTACAAATAAATTTTCTCCTTCATTTTTCTCTTCTTCTCTGATTCTCCGGTGTCATCAACGTCTTCATTTTCATCATCTTCTTCTTCTACTCCTTTCGTTTTACTTCTTTTCCTTCTGTTTCTACTTTTCATCCTCATCCTCGTCCTCGTCCTCCTCCTTCCTTATCCTACTCCTACTCCTACTCCGACTCTAACTCCAACTCCGGCTCCAACTATGACTGCTACGCTTACTCCAATTCCCTTCTCCCTCCTTTACACTCTTCATCTTCATCTCATCCTTCCTCTACTCGTCATCCCCTTCCTCCTACTCCTACTCCTACTCCTATTCCCTTTTCACTCTTCTACGTATTCTCTTCGTCTTCTTCTCATCCTTCCACCACCTCCTCCTCCTTCCTCCAACTCCTACACTTGCTCCAACTCCATACTCTCATTTCTTAGCATTCTTCTCCTCCTCTTCATTTTGCTTTGGTTTTTGGTGCGTGTGGGTGTGGCTGTGAGTGCATGTGCATGTGTATGGCTAAAGTGTGTTCGTGTGCGTGTGGGTGGGTGGGTGGGTGAGTCTGCGCCCTTATTTGTGTGTGCGCGTGGTTGTTTGTTGTTGTGTGTGGTATTCGATTGAAATTGTATGTAGGATCAGCTTGGACATCAAAAAGTTCTTCAAGCATGCAAAGGTGTCAATTACTTATTTAGCAATGTTTCATCATTTTCTCTCTCCCTATTTATCTTTATGTGTATTATGTACTCGGTTGAAACTGTATCTTGGAGGAACTCGAATTAGTGTTCACCAGGCTCTGTAGGTGTTTTTGTAATTCATGTACACTATTGCAAAGCAATTGTTTTTTTTTTTTTTTTGGTTGGCATTACAAGTAATATCTATGACAATGAATTTTACTGTAGCAATAGCGTCCAACATTCTAATGGCTTCAATGAGGTATAATTTATTTATGAATGTTTACTTTTAAAATTATGTTCTTTTTTAGTATAACGTACTTATTGCTTCAGAAATTTTTCATTTTCTCTCGAGGCCTATTTAAATTTATTTTATTAACCTAAAAATTATAAATTTTCTCCTTCATTTTTCTCATATTCTCTCATTCTCCGTCGTTGTTGACGTCCTCATTTTCATCATCTTCTTCTTCTACTCCTTCCTTTACTTCTTCTCCATCCGCTTCTGCTTCTTGACCTCCTCCTCCTTCCTCATCCTCCTCCAACTCCAATTTTGACTGCTGCACTTACTCTCCAATTCCCTCCCTTCTCCCTCCTCAACACTCTTCATCTTCATCTCATCCTTCCTCCACTCCCCTCCTACTCCTACTTCTACTCCTACTCCAACTCCCTTCTCACTCTTCTACCCATTCTCTTCATCTTCTTCTCATCCTTCCACCACCTCCTCCTCCTTCCTCCTTCCTCCTTCCTCTTTTCCTCATTCTTCCTCCTCTTCCATTTACTCTTACTCTGACTCCTACGCCTACTCTTACTTCGTGTGCGTGTGGGTGGGTGGGTGAGTTTGAGTCCTTGCTCATGTGTGCACGTGGTTGTTTTGCTTGTGTGTGGTATTCGATTGAAATTGTATGTAGGTGGAGCTCAGCTTGGACATCAACAAGTTCTACGAGCATGCCAAAGGTAATGTCTATTGCTATTTAGCAATGCTTCATCATTTTCTCTCTATATTATGTATATTATTTACTCTGTTGAAACTGAATCTTGGCGGAACTCCAATTAGTGCTGATCAAGCTTTATAGGTGTTTTTTTTAATACATATACACTATTTTGCAAAGCAATTGCTTCTTCTTCTTTTTTGGCATTACTATGACAATGAACATATTTTTTGACCTTTGTTCCATCACAACATTTTGATGGCTTCAATAAGTTATAATTTATTTATTGTTTACTTTTAAAATTATGTTCATTTTTAGTATAACGTACTCGTTTCTTTAGTCATTTTTCAATTACTAGGGAACTGTTTAAATTTATTTTATTAACCTAAAAATTATAAATTTTCTCATTCATTTTTCTCATCTTCTCCCATTTCTCCGTCTTCATTGTCGTTTTCATTTTCATCATCTTCTTCTTTTACTCCTTCCTTTACAATCTCCTTCCGCTTCTTCTTCTCCTCCTTCCTCCTTCTCCTTCCTCATCCTCCTCCTACTCCTACTCCGACTGCTACGCTTACTCTATGCTCTTCATCTTCATCTCATCCTTCCTCTACTCCTCCTCCTACGCCTACTCCAACTCCTTTCTCACTCTTTTACGAATTCTCTTCATCTTATTCCCATTCTTCCACCAACTCCTCCTCCGCTTACTCCTGCTCCAACCCTCTACTAACATATCTTTGCATTCCCCTCCTTCCTCTTGATTTTGCTTTGCTTTGGGTGCATGTTGGTGTGGTTGTGCATGTGCAAGGGGTGAGAGTGTGTGTGGGTCGGTGGGTTAATGGGTGAGTGTGCGTGCTTGTTTGCATGTGTGTCTGTGTGTGGTTGTGTATGTGTGTGTCCATTGGAACTGTATCTTGGAGGAACTCCAATTAGTGGTCACCAGGCTCTATAGGTATTTTTTAATACATGTACACTATTTAGCAAAGCAAATTCTTTTTTTGTTTGTTTTTTGCATTACAAACAATATTTGTGACCAGGAACATATTTTTTGACCTTTCTTCCATCATATAAGAATCTTTGTGCATGAATTTTGCTGTCGCAATCGATAAGGTATAATTTATTTATCAACGTTTACTTTTAAAATTATGTTCCTTTTTAGTACTCATTGCTTCAGTAATTTTTCATTTACTTGGGACTATTTAAATTTAGAGCAATGCTATGTACAGTCTCCAGAATGGGGACTGCAATGCAAACCTAGGCAATTTTATCTTTAAAATATTTTAAAATTACAAAAATATCCATCTTAAAATGATTTTTTTCTCATTTAATAAAGGGTATGCACATGCAGTCCCCTGCAAATAGAATTTCTCTTTAACTTTTTTATTAACCTAAAAATTAAAAATTTCGCCTTCATTTTTCTCTCATTCTCCATTGTCGTCATTGTCGACATCTTCATTTTCATCGTCTTCTTCTTCTGCTTCTTCCTTTACTTCTTTTCCTTCCGCTTATGCTTCTCCTCCTCCTCCTTTAATCATCCTCCTACTATGACTCATACTCCAACTCCAACTCTAACTACCGCTTACTCTAACTCCCTTATCCTCCCTTCATCTTCTTCTCTTCCTTCCTCTACTCATCCTCCTCCTCCTTCTCATTTTGGGTGAGTATGGGTGTGAGTTTGAGTGCATGTGCAGGGGTATGTGTTCGTGTGCTTGTGGTTGGGTGGGTGAGTGTCCGTGCTTGTTCACATGTGCGTGTAGCAATTGAAATTGTATGTTGGGGGAACTCAAATTTGACATCTACAAATTCTACAAGCATGCAAAGGTATTGTGTCTTACTTTTTACCAGTGCTTTCTCATTTTCTCTCACTATTTATCTTTATGTATATTATTTACTCGGTTGAAACTGTATCTTGGAGGAACTTCAATTAGTGGTCACCAGACTCTATAGGTCCTTTTTTTTATTGTAGCAGTCGCGTCCAACATTCTGATGGCTCCATCATATAATTTATTTATCAATGTTTACTTTTAAAATTATGTTCTTTTTACTCATTGCTTCAGTAATTTTCCATTTACTAGTGACTATTTATATTTATTTTATTAACCTAAAAATTATAATTTTTTTCTTCATTTTTCTCATCTTTACCATTCTTTGCCATCGCTATCGTCTTTTGCTTCTCCTCCTCTTCCTCCTACTACTCCAACTCCCTTCTCCCACTTTTACGCCTTTTTTTCATCGTTTTTTCATCCTTCCTCCCTCTACTTCTTCTTCTCCATCTCTTGAGAAGAAACTTAAGGGAGGATCGGGTGAGTTCACAAGTTGTTCCATGACAAACTTGAGAGGGCACCAAGTAGGGATGCAAGTTGTGCCCCTAGGCAGACTTGAAGGAAGATCGAGCGAGACTGCAAGTCCTAAGGCAAACTTAAGGGAGGATAAGGGGAGGATAAGGTGAGGGCGCAAGTATTCCTCGGCAAATTCTAGTGGAACTAGGGGTAGCAATCATCCAGCGGTAAACTTGAGAGGGATCTTGGGTTGCAGGTAGGGGTGTAAGAAAAAACTAGAAAATCGGTTGGACCGGATCGGTTCTGTCCAAATTGTAACTGGTCTGGGGTGTTACCAATTCTTAAAAACAAAAACTGGTCCTACACCGAACCAGTACATATATATTTTTAATTTTTTATATTATATATAATTTTATTATTATTATATATAAATTATATTCTACATTTCTAATTAATACAACATGAAATTATAATTTTGTTATTCAAGTTTATTAGTCTCACTAATAAGTTAGACACTACTTATTTATTATACTACTATAATTGAACATTAAATAAATAGAAAACTGGACCGGACCGAAACCAGAAAAATCAAAAGTTTCAATTTTGGTGATGAATCGATCCGTATCGGTTCTTAAATTTTTAAAACCAATATATACCAATTCAGCTCCAAAACTTCTCCAAAATCGAACCGAACCAGACTGGTTATACCCCTAGTTGCAGGTAGCAATCGTCCAGAGGTATGGTTGAGGGAGCCTACAAGTTTCCTTGAGGCATATTCGAGGTAGACAGTAGCTACCTAGGCCACAATTGATTATCCTGAGGCAAACTAGAAAGGGGACCATCACCCTAGGGCAATCTCGGGGGGAAAGTAAGGGTTGTTGAGGCCACAATTGTACTAAGGCAAACTTATTGAAGATTAGAAGAGCCAGCAGTAGTCCTAAGGGAAAACTTAAGGAAGAATCGGTGAAAACCACAAGTCACCCTGAAGCATACCTGAGGGTCAGATTGTGGCTGCATAGGCTGTGGGTCATTCACAAATTGGAAGGGGAACTAAAGGCATGTTTGGGTAATGAGATGAGATGAACATTTTGTGAATAGTAGTGAAAGAGAAAAAAGTTGAATAAAAATATTATAAAGTTAAAAAATTGTTTTAATATTAATTTTTCTTTGTAATTTGAAAAAATTGTATTATTTTTTGTGTTTTGTTTATAAGTTTAGGAAGGTTGTAATGATTAGATGAAAAAGTTAAATATTTAAAATTGAAAAGTGATCTTTGGGAAGGAAATTTTAAATCTCAAGGTGACTTACAACCCTTCCACCCTTTCCAGTTTACCTCGAGATGACCCACGACCTCGCCCAATCCTTTCTTAAGTCTAAAGAGGATCACAACCTCAATAGTGCTAGTTCATCTTGATGAAAACTTGAAAGGGCGAGGCTGCAAATCACTTTGAGGTCAAACTTGAGATGACCTGCCTAAGGAACACTAGTCCCCACTCGAATATGCCTCAGGGCGACAAGGTTCCGCCCGATCCTCCCTTGAGTTTGCCACGACCTCACCCAATCCTCCCTCAAGTTATCCCAAGACGATCACAGCCTTAACAACCTTAGTCTCCCCTCCAGTTTGCCTTAGGGCAACTTGCAGACTTGTCAAGTATACCATACTTACACCCATGATCCCCTTTAGATTTACCTTGGGGCAATTTCCAGCTTCTTCATATCCTAACTCATAAACTACCTACAGGGAATGTCATAAATGTCAAATCCATAGTCATGAATGTCAAATCCATGCAACCTGCAGGGAATAATTAAGGCAGGGGGTACGTCCCTCCAGTGTCCCCAGCCGATCGCAGATGCCTCGTCCACACAAGATGTACGTGCCTCCAATGTTCTAAACTATTTATGGACGCCACGTCCTCATGACCTGCATAAACTTATGAAGATAGGGTATCTCCACTGACACCCCAAGCCAATCGAGCAGGCGTTTCACTTCCTCCATATATGGGGGTAGGGTCACCATGCTTTTCTACCTCGACCCCGCACCAAATACAATAGTCATACTTAAGTAATATGGGACTCACTATGGAATAGAAGGCCAAGGTAATCACTTGAATACTATTGTATCGTGAGTCCCACATTGCTTAAGTATAGTAAGGCCAAGCATAGTGAGTCTTACATTACTTAAGTATGACTATTGTATTTATTGCATTGGTCTCCTATATATGTTGGCATATCCAATAACTTGAATACTAATTCAAGACTTTAACACATTGTATATTTCTTTTTTGTAAGTAAAAATATTATAGATACCAAAAAGAGTAACCAAGTACATTAAATGTATACAACAAAACACTTTGCCCATATTAGAAACCTCTAATGCCACAAAAAGCACATGAAAAACTACCCAAAATACACCAAGCCCGACCCTAACCCCTTGTTTCCGAAAATCTAGAACTCTACCCAAACACCCAACCCCAACCCCTTGTTTCCCATAGATCTAGAACTCTACCTGAACACCCAACCCCAACCCTTGTTTCTCGTCTTCACAATGCCCTCTCTTTAGACTTCCCTCTAGTAGCTACCACCCTTAGCGTCGTAGTTGATTGGCCAAGGAAGATATTGTAACTCCCTGCTTTTCTTGAAACTTGATTTGGTTTCAAGCGCATGGCTTGCCTCGATCACAGTAATTAATTCTTTAAATTGGTCTTCACATCCTCCATGTGAATTTTTCACGAACTACTGAATCTCGTTAACTTTAAGCAGAATCCAATCCGTTATTGGAGGAAGAGAGACCAGAGGAGCCACATTATCCACAGACACAATATCCAACTACACTCCCAACTCTACACAAGGCACCAACTGCAAACCCATTGAAGATTCTAGGGTGATAGCAAGTCTCTGCCCTTTCTGGGTGATAACGGATCCTAAATCTCCTACAGACCTTTGCAGTACACTATTTTCCTTCAATTCTGACGAGGGAGCCATAGTTTCTTTTGGGGCTAATGGTGTAATATCGACAATCGGTTGCTCCTATGTTACCTGAGGCGATACTAATGTCTCTACGCCGATACCCGATGTAGACCCCACTTCAAATAACCCAGATTTCATTTTGACTCCTAGATCTGGTTATAGGGATAGGGCCGAATCTAATTTTTTGTTTTCCTTTATCTAAGTTTAAAGGATTTGGGCCTACCGTAGTCTTGTTTCTTACAACCCTGTTGCCACCAGCTGAAAGTAGGTATATTTTCGTAAACAAGAAAGTTATCGCTACCTTCAACTTAACAAGTTGGGTTTCCATCTCCTTTAAAGAATTGTGTAACTCGACAAGCTGGTTCTACAGTGTGATTTGTAGACCCCCCTCACGTTGAACCCCTGAAGCATGACCTGTCTTCAGAGCTGCTGCATAAGATCGCCTTGCCACCAGCAAAAAACATATTCGCAACTCTGCGTAATTCCACAGCAAACTTCTCCCAACCCAGACCTTCATACCCTTTAGGAATAACTACAACACTCCTCCGGCCTCCTCCACCATATTCAGTGACAATTAGAAACCTACCATGCTCGTTGGAGCATCATCGTTGAGCCATGAATGTTCTGTTCCCTTCACGCAAATGGTTTTTGAATTCCAAATTTCCTCCCACTGGTAATACTGCTTCCACCATGGCCACCAGCCATCCTATACCACTACGCCCCAAAGTTAGATACCTCCAAATCCTTCTTCTCCTCTCCACAATTTTCAACGAGGACCTCCATTCTTCTAGAAAAAACTCAAAAGCCTTTGACTCCACCCAAAAATGCACCACCTGACCCATAATAATATCCAAGTTTTGAAATCAAATGCAATAACTTCCTCGGCTTCATACCTGATGAATGTCCATGCTGCGTACAAGCATAGATCTGGTGATTGGTGCACCTAAAAAAATATAGATCTTGGCACTGAGAGGAACACTAGATCTGCACAAGATGAATCAAAATGCGGTCGCCGGAGGAAGGCCCTTAAATGGTTCGTCAAAAGGCCCTTAAATGGTGTGTCTGAGCCCGTCGCAAATGTTTGTGGTGGTGGAGCAAAGATCAGCCGATTGTGAGTGGGAGAAAAGAAAACAACACTAGCAAAACTTAAACAAAATGCAGTCGTCGGAGGAATACCGACGTCGGCAGGCCCTTAATGGGTTCGCCTGAGCCCGTTGCCCTTGTCTGTGGTGGTGGAGCACAGAAACAACGATCGATATACCTCCGTGAAATGACCAAATCAGTTTTTGTAAAAAAATCAGGTCATTGACGAGAGGCTTAACACCAGACGGCCCTTAGCGAAGTCGTCAGGGCCCGTCAACCTTATATGTGCCAGCGGTGATAGGTCACTTGTAGAGTGGCTGATAGTGGTGCCTTTAGTGATAGGTTAACAGTGTTACAACTAAGAGAGTTACGAGCTAAGGGGACGACAAGGGCAACGAGCCATTGTATATATTTAAATATATTTATATTTTAATTGTTTTTCTATCTAGCGGGGCGGGTAAAGGGCGGGACCCCACTAGGGTCAGCCCGCCCCCCGCCCTAGTTGGGCTTTCTCCCTACGAGGGTAGACTGGGGTGGGGTAACGGGGTGCGCGCCCCCACTACCCCTACTATATATCTAATGCGTACTTGGAAGAATATTTATTAGGGTGCATTTCCTGAAGAAACCATCTCATCTGAGCACGATGCAGACGATGGGGGTGCCCTTTCAAGGCTAGTGTCTCTACAAGACCTATTAACTCGGCGTGAATATCTCGCGAGATAAGCCCTAGTTACAACTCCAGGTGTAGTCACTCTCGGTCTCGACGAACGGTGCATTTTTACCTAGCTATGACCAAGCCAAATGCCAATGTAAGTCTAAAGTTTAGCTAGATGTGAGAAAAAGCCTCCACATTGGACTAGTCAAAGGTCCAAAGCTCAACACTAGGCCATTCTGCCAATGCATTGTACTAGACCTTTTCTTGGAATGACTATGGCTAGTCTAAAGTTTGGCCAGAATCTCAACTTTTGGTATCAACTTTTGACTAGGTGAGTCCACATTGGACTATCCATCAAACTTTTAGCCATCTTCATAATATTTGACAAAAAAAGAAATTATACATTTTGCAAATACACTTAATATATTTTAATAATATTTGACAAAAAAAAATTATACAACAATTCTTTCAATGTGGTAAAGTGTAGTACTTCTATTATTATATGAAATCAAAGTCATTAGTTGGATTAATACCCTTAAGTTTTGAAATGAATTCTCGGGAACTTTTTAGAGATAATTCAAAGAAGTAGGTCATCAACTTATGTTCAAGAACCTGTGAAAAAAGAGCACTCCATGTTTAATTTTTTTTTAAAAAAAACTGCATTCTTTTATTGGTTTCAAAACACTCGACAAACACCTTCATATAAAGGAAATAATTAAATCATTTAAGACATGTTGATGATCTACTTCATCAAATACACTTAAATTTGTTGAATTGCTTCCTAGATTATCTATATGTAGTCTTACATGGATACAGAGATCATGGCTATCATGCCACTAGACAACCTGAAGCTGAACCACCAACACACCTGAAGCTGAAGCTGAACCACCAACACACCTGAAGCTGAAGCTGAAGCTGAACCACCAACACACCTAAAGCTATCATGTCATAATACATGCCACTAGAACCAGCATAATAATCAAGTCCAACCTGAAGTTGAAACCAGCAACACAAAGCACCAACACAGTTTCTAGTACAAAAGATAATATCCAATTCACAAATTACACAAATTACCAAAACAATCCACAAATTACCAACACAATTTAGTTTCTAGTACAAAGATAATATCCACAGTCCACACATTTAGTTGCTACCCAGCCACATATTTATCCAGCCCACATGTGGCTGGGCAGCCACTAAATTCTTGTTGAAGGAGATGTATATGTACCTCCGGAATGGAAAATTGTGGAAATATTCTTGTTGCATGCATTCATGCTTAGATTTTGCGTCGAACTTCTTCTTCTTTAGTTCAAATGTTGCTGAGCTTTTTTTGGTTTTTTGGGTTTGCCTTCAACATAGCATTTCTCCACTCTTCCATGGTCGTTGCTCTATCCTCGGTCATTTTCACTAAGGCAATCTTGGTCTCAGTATCTTTGCCTCCCATCGACTTCCACTTCCTCTCTCTTTCTTTCTCAGCTTTTTTGCCTGGAGGTCTCTCGGCAAGAACATCCAGGTCCTCAGCTATATCAACAACAACTTCACCAAACACTTTTTTTTGTGACCTTCTCTTCTTACCAAAGGGGTGGGTACACTGACAGCAACAATGCTCCATTGTGAAATTACACCCTAGCATCTCTTTGTACAAAGTTGCATGATTAAAGAAAGTTCCGTTGCACCACTCGAGTGCAATGACTCTTTACCTGTGCTATATATGCACAAAACTTATTTGTACATTTTTTAATCATGAACCACGAATCAAAGAGCCTTTAGAACGGTTGGCAATGTTCAGTTTTTTAGAATCATGATAAAATGTGGGAAAGAATGAGTGGACTTTTAATGTTGAACAGTAGACATTCCATTGCTCCAGGCCCATTGCATACACTTTTACAACGAGCTTTAAAAATAAAAATTCGTCAAATTCAGACAAAATGGATCCATTTGCATGGATCATTACTAAATCACTATTTTGCCTTTTAGGGAAAAGTTTTTTATAAGGTTTTCTATTTCAGTCTAAACATTTTTAAATCTGAAAAGATCTTCTTCTTTTTTTTAATCATTTAGTTATTTACCTATATTTCCATATAAAAAAAAAATCCTAAAAACTTGTTTTAAGTTTATGTTAACATCGTGTTTTGTATGCTTTTGAGTCAAGTTTCAGTAACTCAGGTCTTTAAAGCTAGGCCTGCAAAAACGAAGAAGAAAGGAGCTGGGAGAGGGCTACCTTGAGGCCAGGGAGTCTCCGATGCTAAAGTCAATTGAGTATTTTAAAAGTTTGTAAATAATGAGAGGGTCTAGAGACCAGAGCTTTTTCGTACCTGAAAATTGCTATTTATACCAGGAGTCTACGGAGGACAGATCGATGCGATAAGGGGTACTTATCATCATTGTTTCCCACATTTTATCATGATTCTAAAAAATTGAACATTACCAACCGTTCTAAGGGCTCTTTGATGAATTGGTGGTCCATGATTCAAAAATGTATAAATAAGTTTTGTGCATATATAGCACAGGTAGAGAGTCATTGCACCTGAGTGGTGCAATGGAGCCAGAGAAGGTATGTACCAAACTTTTCTTTAATCATGCAACTTTGTACAAAGATGCATAGGGTATAATTTCACAATGGTGCACTATTGGTGTTTAGAAAAAATGGCAGCAACACATATCCGCCTTTGGTAAGAAGAAAATGCCACAAGAAAGCAAAAAAGCTGAGAAAGAATAGGAAAGGAAGCGAAAGTCGATGGAATGCAAAGATGCTAAGATCACGATTGCCTGATCGAGAATAGAGCGACAACCATGGAAGGGCGGAGAAATGCTGTGTTGAAGGCGGACCAAAAAAGCTCAGCAACATTTGAACTAAAGAAGAAGAAGTGGCATATGAATGCCATGCAACAAGAATATTTCCATAATATTCAAGCAATTTTTTAGGAATCAAATTCTCATTCCAGAGGTACACTACATCTCCTTCAACACCTTATGGAGTTGTCTAACTAATGTTGGTAGTTTGTGGGCTGGATAAATATGTGACTGGGTAGCAACTAAATGTGTGGATTGTGGATATTATCTTTGTACTAGAAATTGAACTGTGTTGATAATTTATGGACTGTTTTGGTAATTTGTGAACTGGATATTATCTTTTGTACTAGAAACTGTGTTGGAAATTATTTTTTAGTATTTATATAGACTGTTTTGATAATTTGTGGATTGTGTTAGTATGATGTGGACTATGTTGGTCCCATGTGTTGGTTCAGCTTCAAGTTGGACTTGATTATTATGCTAGTTTTAGTGGCATGTATTGTGACATGACATATATGTGACATGACAGCCATGATCTGTGTGTCATGTAAGACTACAAATGGGAAAAAAAATTTTCTTTTAGCTAGTATATACTATATAGTGATCATCCAGGAAGCAATTCAACAAATTTGACAAAGTTAGATCATCAACATGTCTTAAATGATTTAATTATTCTTTTATATAAAGGTGTTTGTAGAGTGTTTTGTAACTAACTAAAAGAATGCAGTTTTTTTTTTCAAAAAAAAAAAAAAACATGAAGTGCTCTTTTTTCACATGTTCTTGAACATGTGCTAATTATAACTTGATGATCTACTTCTTTGAATTACCTCTAAAAAGTCCTCGAGGATTCATTTCAAAACTTAAGGGTATTAATCCAACCAGTAACTTCGATTGCATACAATAATAGAAGTACTGTACTTTACCAAATTTAAATAATAGAAGGACTACAAATTATCACATTGAAATAATAGAAGTACTATAAATTACCATATTGAAAGAATTGTTGTATAAAATAATTGTCAAATATTATTAAAATATATAATATTATATTATTATTTTATGGTTAATTCAATATAAACTATCACCTAGTCAAAAGTTAATACTATAGTCAAAAGTTGACATTCTAGGCAAATTTTGGACTTGGCAATGGCCAATACTCTTACAACATTCCTCGACTTCCTTCACGTGGGCTTCTCGCACAACCTTTTTATTCGCCTCATGACCTCTCATCGCACCTAGCCCACAGTTTTACCCAGCAAATACAGAATGTGAAATTTTGGACGGTTATATGATTGATGAAGTTTAGTTCCCAGATGAACTGTTATTTCTTTGAAATCAACTAATACAATACTTTTTATCAAAAAAAAAAAAACTAATACAATACTTACATATGAAAGTGTGTCATCTTGCTTGACCTTCTCCACCTGGTTTTAGCATCACCACAAATTCCAAAGCGAAAAAACAAAAGTTGCATCATTTATATATATATATACACAATCGATAATCATAAAGACGAACCTCAACTTTCAGAACGCATTGTTGGCTCAGGAGCGAGAGATAGGCCCAACTTCTCTCTCAGATCACAGTGGTTTTCCCTCTTTTCGATGAACTATCTGGTCAAAAAATACAACAAAGATAAAACAGTTGCAATTTACCCTGCATCGTGATAAAACCTACTGTCATTATAGGCCCTGTGATTTCTCGAGTCTTCTTTGGCTTCCAAGTCTTAATTCTCATGTCACCAAGGTTATTCGAAAGCTTCTCACCCTGATATTAAGAGAAGAATATTAAAAAATCCTGGAAACGAATAAACAAAATGAAACAAGATTGACACCACTTTTTATGTAAAGCAAAAGGATCATCAACTCGAAGCATTCTAATATATTTTAAACAGAACTTAAAACATCAGGTACATTGAGACCTTCCACTAAAGTTTCCTTGTGAAACGAAGGTTAAATAAAGCTAGTTCTAGCTTGGTACATGGAGATCTTCTTAGCTAGATTAATTCTGACATGCTTATTCACCTCTCATTGAAGATGCCTACCCAACATTTGAAACCATCTGCATCCCTATATATATATTCGGTTCAAGCACTTTGATATGCAAACCAGCTTTTACGTTCTTTTTCCACAAGAAAGAACACTCATGCTCTATTTCATAGGTATGAATTGCAAAATGTTCTCGAGTGTTCTGCTTTTCAGATTATAAAGTTTCCACCATCTTCAAGAAAGCAAAATCAAGCATAGATATTCGAAGTCAAAGCTAGGCAGGATATAAAAAAGGTTCGATTACATTAACAACTACATCACTATTCATTTCCTGAGTTTCGCACTTAAGAATGAATTTCTCATGAGCAAGACTACCATCACCATCCTCGTCGTCGCCAAAGGGGTTGGTTTTGGGATTTGGGATTAACAGCACAGGTTCCGAACCAGTTCGTCTTGCAGGCTTAAAAGTTTGTTTAGCATTTGATTCATTATCTGAATCAAAGGGGTTATAACTAGGAGAAGATGGAAAGATGCCAACGGGAATAAAACATGAACATATATATAGAATTTGATCTTTTTGGAGATGATATGAATCAAGAACTATTTGTTACATTAAATGACTTCTGTGTGAAAGCCAATGACAGAGAAGCAAAGACTCTAACAGGAGAGGGAGGGAGAACGACGGAGACATAAAAGGAGAATTAGAAATGTACTGCATTGCATTGATGTGCAAAAGTAAAAGATGTACCATTCAAAACAATTAAAAAAAAGCCATTCCCCAGTTTTTCTCCGCAAGCACAGAAAGCAAGAACAGATAGGTATTACAAACGAAGCAAGATCGAGATCCGGGAACAGAATCAGAAGAAAACAAACAAAGAGCGAAGGAGTACCAGAATCGATTGCCAAGAAGAAAATAAATCAGGGAAAAATCCTTGGTCTCCGAGTCCCACAAAGAAAAGCTTCCTACACGAGACAATCTATATGCACTTTGTAGAAAAATTGATAGAACGGACCCGAGGATACAAACCTCAATGTGAGAGAAAAGAGAGTACTCAAATGGAACTCTATCTCTCTCTATCTCTGGGTTTATGTGTTTATTTGCGGGTGAAGAAGATGAAACACAGGTGAGAGGCGCCAGAGGAAATGCAGAGTCCTCAAATAGCCTTCTGAAAAGTTCTTCTTCGACAAGATTTTGGACCGTTGGAATGCCTCACTGTGAACAGTAAACACACCCATATCAATTGTCACTCGAACAAAATATAATTATCAAAAACACCTGGTTAGAAAAAAGAATTATCAAAAGCTATTTATCTAAACAAGATTTAAAAATTCAGTTTAACTAATAATTCTTTTGAAAAAGTTAAATAACAAATTTTATAATTAATTTAACTTACAAAATCTGTGTTAGAGAATTCTGAAAAATTAGTTAACTACGAATTAAAAAGACAAAAACTGTTCAACTAAAACCTAAAAGACTTTGAAAAATTAAATAAATTCGAAAGTTCAATTACCTGAAAATTACTCTCCGTGAAGGAGAGTTTTCGAGTTAAACTGATTTTTTATAATTTCTTAGTTAAGTTATTTTTTAAGAACCCATTTTTTAGGTTAAAGTAATTTTTAAGTGAAAAGGTTTTTTGAAATATTAAATAAATAAGTTTTCTATAAATAATGTTACAACGTATCAAGCTTGTAAGTAGCAAGATTCTAAACTCGAGTTAATTAAAGTGAAAAGGTTTTTTGAAATATTGAGAAATATTAAATAAATAAACTTTTTATAAAGAAAAATGTTAGTATGTTACTTGAGTTTGCTCCCTTACTTTGATTGCTCATGTATTTTATTTTATTTTTTTAACTTTTTTTTTACTTAATGATTAAGAAAGTGATTTTTAGTGTATTGGTATATTTTTTTATTTTTTAAAAATATTTAGATATGTTAAAAAAATATGAAAATAAAAAAAATAAAAAGACAAATTTGTGCTAGGCGGCACGCCCAGCTGTTATGCCACCTAGCACTACTATTCTTTAAATAATGTTATGACGTATCAAGCTTGTAAGTAGCAAGATTCAAAACTCAAGTTAATTAAAGTGAAAGTACTATCTCCCTCTCCCTTTCTCTCCTTCAAGTTTGTCTCAGGACAATGGTAGACTTAACAATCCTAGTCCTCCCACAATCCCCCCTCGATTATGCCTCAAGGCAAATTGGGACCTGCCCATCCACCCTCGAGCCTACCTAAGGATGACCCACGGCCTATCTCAATCCTCCCTCAAGTTTGCTTCAAGACAATTGTGGCCTTAGGAGCCTTAATCCCCCTTGAGTATGCCTAAGGGTGACTAATGGGCTTGCCCCTTTTTCCCTAGAGTTTTCCTCTGAAAGACCCATAGCTTCGCCCAATTCTCTCTCAAGTTTGCCCATGACAATCACAACGTCAACAACCCTAGTCCTCTCTTGAGTTTACATCGGTGCAAATTGCAACCCTGCCCCTCAAGTTTACCTCGGAACAAATTATAGCCTTAGTTGGTCCTCCCTCAAGTTCTCCCTAGGATGATTGCGGCCTCAACAGCCTTAGGCCCCGCTTGGATACACAGTTCAGATGAGATGAGATGAGATATTTTGAATAGTAGTGAGATTTTTGAGTTAAGATGAGATGATATAGTTTGTAAAAAAATATATGTTTGGATAGTGAGATGAGATGAAATAGTTGACCTTTTGAGATTTGATAAAGTGGTGGGTCCCACTAATAATGAGGCTTGATTGGATAATTATTGAATATATAATAATGACTATATTAATAAAAAAAAAAGTAATATTGATGAGTAATATTAAAATAATGTATAAAAAGTTCCCTTTTAAATCCAGGTTGGACGAAAGTATTGTAGAATCCAAAAAAAAAAAAATCTTTTGTAAAATATATTAGTCTGACCTATTTATTTTTCTAAGATATAGGAAATTCAAAATTGTTTTAGCCACTTATAAATTAGAATATTATTTCAATTATGACCTATTTATTGTTCTATATATATAGGAAATTCGGAAATTTTTTATTGTAATTATAAATTAGAATAATTTTGATTATTATAATAGATAATTATATGTATTGAATTGTTGCATTTTTTTTTTCCAAAAGAATTTCGAATTTCCTAATACTGGACCAAATTGCATAATTGAACAATAGTCATAAAAATATAAAATACATTGTACTAGGTGCAACTTTACAGTCTTACGAAGTGCATATTCCACAAACAAAATAAAAAAACCTTCAATACAAACTACACCATTACATATATTTTTTATTAACTAATGTTCAATTGTCACCCCTAGCTGCCCACATCGATAATGCAATATTATCCCTAATTGCACCCATGGCTTGGGCTGATTCACTTGTCATGTCTAGTTGGTGAGATGATGATGCCTCCTCACCCTCCCCAGTTGACTGGTTACGGTGGATCCGTGTTGTATTTGCGTTCGTGAACAACCAGTCATCAGGTGTTGTAATTCTAATGAAATTGTGCAGTGCACAACAGGCTATGATGATACATCCTTGCCTAGAAACTACGTAAGCAGGCATTAAACTTAGGATTTTGAACCGTTGTTTCATCACACCAAACGTGCGCTCAATAACATTACACAATGAGGAATGCCGATAATTAAAATAATCTCGATATCCACTAAATCGACGCTAATTATGCCGATCGCTTCTATGATACCTTTCTCTTGGGTATGGTGGCATATATCCAAGAGAAAGTGGAAATGCCGAATCCACAAGATAATAGCAACCTATATACATTTGTCGGTAGAGCAACAATGTAAAGAGACAATGTAATAAAAAACATATGCTTTTTAAAAAAATCTTGTATGTGAAATAAATATAAGTGTAATTCTAGTTGGAAGTTTACCGGGGGGCGGCGTTGGAAAATGGATGTTGGACTGAGTCAACGCATTAATTAAGACAAGGGCATCATGAGCTGTACCCTCCCATCCTGTGTACACAAATGTAAACTTCATGTCGAAGTCACATACACATAATACGTTTTGTGCAATTCGTCCTTTCCTGTTTCGGTATGCCTCACGTACTTCAGCTGGTACGATCGCATCGATCATTGTTCCGTCTATCGCCCCAATGCATCCCTGCAACACCATAAAATATCAATAAGATGCCACATCTTTTTTTCCCGACAACGCATATTCATGCACATACAAATCAATAACATGAAATAAAAGAGAACAAAAATGTGTTACTTACCTCAAACCATGGCATATTTCGAGGGTTGCCCGCAATATGGGGATGGGGTTCGCCTGTGTGTGTTGGCACAATAATTTGCCTCCCAAGCTCACATAGTGCATTCATGACTGCCCGCACATGACGATTAATGGTTTCACTACTATGCTGAAACCTGTTCCCGACAATGCGTTGGCCGTGTGCATGTCCCACCAAAATACAAAACATCCCTACTGCTTCCTCTACACTAACCTCACGTCTAGAATCCGCTAAATATCCTTGTCCACGCAAGGTAGAGCATAATGCCCAAAATGTGTCCACCTCTAATCGAAATAGCTCTTTACAACTTGTTGGGTTCCCATTTAGAATTTCGTAAATAAATTGATGGCCACGCAAGCCAATATTATGTTGAGGCATTCTAAGATTAATGCCCATTTCGTCACACACAAATTGAATAAGCATGATGATCGAATACGTCTCATACTCGAAGTCAGAACCACTAGAACTCGTGGGTAAGTCAGAGTTGACCTCTTCTCCATTGCTGACGTCATCCATTGACGAATTATCCGCTGACTGATCATCATTATCCATTGTGATAGTGCTTCCCTATTGACGTGGAGCCGTTAACCAAAACAGAGCATAAACCTATCCATTCCCCAGCAACCAATTGTATAAAGTAGAAGTAAGACCATTGAAATGATAATAAACATAAATAGGTAATGCAAATTCAAAACAAGCACATATATAGCTAATTTTTCCAGTCCATACATAAAAGCTAATTAACAAAACATCCCAACAAATTGTCTACAACGTACTACGATTACTAACTGAAAATTAAAGACAGGAAATTAGTCCATATCATAGATGATTCAACAGTACCATAAGTGCACCATCCAATGCGTACTCAAAGGCTCATGGCCCAATGCCTCCTATTTACAGGATCCAATGCCAGGAAGCCTGTCTGCTGCCTCGCACCCATTAATGCATTGTAAGCACGGAGGAGATTTTCAGTCGGTAGTGGAGGATCAAACTCTTGTAGTATTTTAACACACTGAGTTTGCTGATCAAAATGGGCATCGCTATTGGAACTAGCTGTGGCTTTGCTGCGCTTCGACCCTGCAGCGCAGGATTGTTCCTCATAGCGCTTCCGTCTTGCAATGGAAGTCTTAGCTAGCTCGGAGAGGCAGTTGGACATATCTTCCCCAAGCCTACTAGTGGCCCCTCTCCTTCGGCCACGTCCATTTTGGCCCGAAGAAACGGATGATTGCCCACATCTAATCAAGAAGTCTGTAGTAGGACCATCCATACCCATACCCTCTCGACTGGTCACATTCGTGCGACCACGCACATTCGTGCGACAGTGCATATCTTCATCAAGCTGCCGCTCCTCGTCACTGGTTGGGGGTGGTTGAGTCGACGCATGCCCAAGTACCCCAATGGCTACGGACGCCCCGAAAATGATGCAAAGCTCCTAGTACTTTGGGCAGCCAGCAGTGCGAAAATTCCTCCATTGTGGTTTCGCCTAACACAAAGAGATGAGATGTGTCAACAATACTATTTGGTTAAGTAGACGTTAAACCAAGTTAGTTCATCTATAAATAATGTTGATAAGCATGCATACTACAGATAAGTGCTTACCCTAATAGCATGGGCCCAATGTTCATCACTGCTGATGACCGTTCCGGTCGTCGGATCCCATCCAAATCCAGTTTGGTTGATAAGGTCTGTGAAAAGACGTTGCTTGCCTTTAAGCCTATGTATTTTGCCCTTAACTTGACTACCATCATATACCCTTCTACCGAGCATCGTGAGGCGTTGAGCATAACGAGCATGGTCCCGGGATGTGATCCTCCCTCCCTTTATTGCACCAGTAAGGGCGTCCGCATGCAACATATCAATCAAAATTTCCTCCATGTCATCCGCCCAAAGCTCCTTATCAGTGTGGGTATTTTCCGAATCATCCATGTGATTTAGCTAAGGATGCATACAATCCACATATATACTTGACGATTAACATAAATATTCATTATGAGTATGGATTTCACAAACATAACTACATTGGTCGTGTGGAATCAGTCTAATGTAAATAATCCAGCAATATATTACATAAGTGTAGGACGGCAGTTTGGTAAAACATCCAGCAAAATATTACATAAGTGTAGGAAGCCAATGATGGCAGCATATATTACATAAAGTACCAATAATGCTATTATGCATACAAAGTTCACAAAAAATCCAGCAACAAAAAGATAGCAATGAAGCAAAAAATTTTAGAGAGTAAAATAATTCCTGAACTGTCAGTCCAAGATGATCGAGGTTGCCATTAATACACAAGATTATGACAAGAAAACCAACAATTGAAAATGAGCAATAGATAGGATATACCTTCAGTGGGTGCCTTTGCAGGGAGGAGCGTAGCTGGTATGCCTATAATTGGAAAAAGCACAAGTTAAAATTATTGCAGAAATCTATATTCAAAGCTGATGGAGACAGAGGTAAACTTGAATTAATTTTTTTTTTTAGGCCAAATCACCCATATTCACCGCAAAACAATCAAAATTGTACAAAATACTGTTGAAATCTAATGTTGTTGGTTGACGGCAGACCTTACAACATTATCAACCATTAACCCACTTTACAACATCCCATGCGTAGGATTTGGATGGTTAAAATAATTTTATGTTTTTACTTACCTATAATGCACAGCAATTAAAAACACAATATAATCGAAATAAAGTCCAATCAACAGCATAATCCACGGGTTATTGAGATGATTTGCCAACACAGGTTTTGCCATTTCTTTTTGCCTACACAGGTCTTATTGAGTGGGTGTAAGATTATTACCTTGAAGGATCGCGTCTGAGGAGCCGTGGTGGATGCGAATGCTATGCGGCGTTTAATGGTCCTCGTATGGGCGCTGGTGCAATGGTTGCAGGCGGTGGAGATGGTGGGTCTTCTGCGTGGGGTCATTTTCAATTTATAGGAGGATTTGGGTATGGGAAAGGCACGGAAGAGACTGTTTTTGATAAGGAAAATCTTGAAAGGCAGATTCCCACAGATCCCGGCTCAGAGGCGTGAGAATCTCTAGACTCTACAACTCTACTCTGATGCAGTTGGAAAATTGTGCCGAAGGGAGAAAAAATTGTTATCAACGGGGAAGAAAACAAAAATGGGAGTTAGAGGGTACGGTAAAGGCGATTATTGGCTTCCAATGTCCCCGACGACGCCTCACACTGTCTCGGTGTATCATCTACGGGCCAGAAATGGTGTACTCACAGGCATGGGAGGCAGCACGTGGGTGGTTTATTGCAGATCAAATGGAGGGGTAAAAGGCTGGGTTCGAAAATGGCTTTCGGTGGATTGAAAATGAATATGAAAAGAAAAACAAAAGCATGCCAGAGGAGGACGACGAGACAGTGCTTTTTACTGTTTAAATTTACTTTTTACTATTTTATGTCAGGGAATAAATTTCTTTGTTGAAAATGTCAGAGATGAAATAAAGATCTACAACTACTTGTTTGGTTATGCAAAACTTTTTTCCGTACAGTTTCAAATGAGATGAAAACATCTCATCCCGGTATCCAAACCGGGCCTTAATCCCCTCTCAAGTTTGCCTCAGAATGACATGCAGTCCTCCTCAATCCATCCTCTAGTTTGTTGTGGTACGACCTACAGACTCCACTAATACCCCCCGTGAGTTTGCCGTAGGAGGATTGCGGACTTAGCAACTAAAGTACTCTCTCAAGTTTACCTCGTATCAACTTTCAGCTCTGTCTAGTCCTTCTTTGAGTTTGTCCCAAGATGACTCACCACCTTGGGAGATCCTCCTTCGAGTTAACCTCAAGTCATTACATGGCCTCATTCGATCCTCTCTCAAGTCTACCTCTAGATGATCGCATCTTGAGCAACTCTAGTCCCTCATTGAGTATGCCTTAGCGCAACTTGTAGCTGTGTCTAGTCCATCCTCAAATTTTCCTCAAATTCAACCTGGTCTATCAATTGGCTTTTAATTTAGAGCTGTGCTACAGATCAGCCATTGCTCACAGTTGATCCGTAGCACACCATACGTGTCTCATTTTTTTTCTTCGTTTTGCACCAGACCTGCTCTCTCTTCCTTTCTTTATCTCTCTCTCATCATCTCTCTCAATAGCTCTCTCTCTCTCCTTGACTCTCTCTCTCATCCCTTACCATCTCTCTCTCTTCTCAACTCTCTCTATCTCTCATTCTCGATCTCTCTCTCATCAACTCTCTCTCTCTCTCTCACTTGGTTGGTCTCTCTCTCATCAACTCTCTATCTCTCGCTCAATCTCTCTTTATCCTTAATCTTTATCTCATCAGCTCTCTCTCATAACTTAGACTTGAAGTGAGTGGTTAGGAACATGCCACATATGGTGTGGGTTTGTTGATGTGAAACAGGGGTAGAAGCAAAGTATTTTTCTTTAATTTATTATGGTAGCTTGTAATTCCACAAAGCTCTTGATCATCTTAGGCCTAGTTTGGATAGTGAGTTGAGATGAAATTTGAATAAAAATATTATAAAATTAAAATATTGTTAGAATGCAATTTTTTTTTTAAGATTTAAAAATATTGAATTATTTATTAAATTTTATTTGAAAGTTTGGAAAGGAAAATTCTTTAGTAACAAAGGAATTATACAAAAGTACTGATGTGGTTTCATAGAATCTATTATATCTATTTTATAATAAAAATAACTTTATAATTTAACATATTATAAAAATAATCTTACAATTTAATGTATCACATCAAACAATATTAATTTATAAATTTACTTTACGTACGTAATAGTTATCGTTTAAAAAAGATAAACTCTCGAATGAAAGGTGGATGAAAGCCGCTTTTGCATCGGTCCATAAGAAGGTGAGGCATTAACAACCTCCACTAATACTCCACCACGTCAGCAATTCCACAGACATTACAATAGACTCATTACACTGGATAATAAAACACATCTTACCTCACTCCATTCAGAAATCGATTTGAGCCCCCATTCAGAAGTCCTTCGAACACCATCTCACCCTCGCCCACCGCCGCACGACACCATCACCAGTCCGTCGCCCTCCGGTTTGAAGATTTACTCAAGGTATTTCCTCTCTCTCTCTCTCTCTCTCTCACCTCGAATCGTTTTTGGACAGAGCTGCAATTAGTGATTTCAAAAATCTTCCCCAAATTTCTTTCCAATGTTAGTGTGAAAAATTTTGGGTAGAGCTATGATTTTTGTTTTTATAAAATACAGTGCGATTTATGTAAGATAAACATTGCAGGTAGAATTCAGTGTGATAAATAAGGTAGTCGGCAATGCCAAATCACTGGTGGTAAAGCTCACTGGGCAGCAACAATGGCCAAGTAAAATATAGAGTTTTTGGCAAAGCATTGAACACGACGCTACTTCCCATTGCTCGGCACCATTGGTGGCAACCCGCTGTTCACCACTTCGCACAAAACCCTCCAACTCTGACGCACCACCCACATTGTTCGGACCTTCTCTTTCTCCTTCTCCTTCTTCTTCTTCTCCTCTCTGGCGTTTTACCTTTTTTGTTTTTCCAAATGGATTTAAAGGGAAGAGAACCGCTGCTAAGCGGTCAGTCCGATAATACATTAATAATAGAGCATTGCTATGCATCATCCTACACACCACACACCAAACTATTTTTTATTTTTTTATTATTTTTTTTCAATTTTTTTTTTATTTTACCCTTCTTGAAATATTTATATTTTTTTATTCATCATCCATATAATACACATTTAATAAGAGAAACAAATAAAAAAAATTATGGTGTGTGGTGTGTAGGATGATGCAAAGATTAATTCTTAATAATAGCCCTCCAGTTATGTCTTGACACCTCAGCAAATATAGGAAACTAACGATGGACTCGTGCGCATGGGATAGGTTGTGCTTCTTCTCCATTACGTTTTTGCTTCCATTCCAGTCAATGCACTTCTGTAAATATTTAAAACAATTGTCAATGCACGATCGATCGAAGCCGTGATCTTCCTCACTCGATCGAAGCCGCCGCCACCGACCCTACTTGAAACCCCACGGAACCCACCCCTCCCTCCCTCCCATCTCCTATCCTCTCGCATGAAACTCACCCGAAACCCACTTTCGTTTTATGGGATTTGTTCAATATTATTCAAATTCAGATTAACCTCCACACTTTCTCACAAATTCCCTTCAAACCTGTGTCCCATTTCTAAAATCCTTACAAACCCATCATTCAAAATTGCCACAGGCCCCCACAGTTTCCCTCAAACTTCCTTCAGGGGTATTAAGTAAATTACCTGAACTGCTTCTCACAAGAAATTGATAGAAAAGGGCAAGAAAAAGAGATGGGTCTCTTCCGGATGGGGCGTAATGATGGAACTCCCAAGTAGTGCCAAATTAAACATGTGTTCACTGAAGTAATTTCTTAGTCTAGGATGGAATGGGTCTGGTGGGGAAGGAAAATGGGAGCAAACTGAGAAGACTCTGAATAGGATTGAGAAGACTCTGAAAACCAGAGAGAGGAGGGTTTTTGCAAAATGGGAAAGAATTCGGAAAAGTAGGGAGGAAAGACAAATTGGACCAAATCTGATGCGAGGCTTCCACATAATGTTTTCAGTAGAATGCTACGTGTCACAACATTGTTCGTGGGCTGTTATTTGTTTAAAACAAGCCGGACCGGTCTGCAAGTTATCTCTAGAGGGAAAGAGAAGACTGGAGAGGTAAAGATGAAAGAGAGGGGGCGGGGGGGGGTTGCGCTCAGAAGAAGGCCGTGCGAAAGGGTGAGGGCACATAAATTCTTCTTCCCGTGCGAGAGGGGGGTGAGGGGATGAATTTCAAAGCCTCTTATGTGCGGCCACATGAAATCTAACCTGTGATGTCTACGTGTCACTCACACATTGGAAGACTGTTATTCGAGAGATATTGGACTGACCAGTTTGACGATTTACTCAAGGTGCACATCAACGTGCAAGCCATTTGCTTTGGAAGTGGAGGCTGTCTTCTATCACCAGCTCTCTCAATAATATTTCTCTACCTATTTGTCATATATTTTTTTCTTTTATTTTTGCCTTCTCCTTATTTTTCTTTTTCTTTTTCTTTTTTCCTAAAAAAATGTTATGCTTTTGCCTTCGACCATAAGAACCAATACAATTGTGTGTGTGTAGGTGGCCGACCTGTTCAATAGTTCTTTTTTTTTTCTTTTTCATACCGTTTTCCTTACTACAAGTGGCAATTTTCCATATGCCGAATACCAATATGGTAATATCAGAAATAAACATAGAATTTTTTTTTAAAAAGAAAAATTAACTAAAAAAAACTAATAATACAGCCGATTTCTCATATATGAGAGTCAAATGTTACAAGTTCGGTAAGTTATAAGTCAGTGTAACACAATTTGATATTTGAGTTATGGTTATAAAAATATACACTAAAAAACATTAATACTTTTTTATGCTAACTTCTACGAAGAATTCGTCACATCATTAGTGGATTAAATGTAACGATGCTTAAAAGTAGTATACTGCTTCAAATTTAATGAACACGGTCTATTTGGGAACAAATCCAAGTCTGTTTTCCAACAGGAGACATTCCATTGCTCACTCCAGGCCCATTACATACACTCTCAAAACCAGCTTTAAAAATAAAAATTCGTCAGATTCAGACAAAATGGATCCATTTGCATAGATTACTAATAAATCACTATTTTGCCTTTTAGGAAAAAGTTTTTATAAGGTTTTTCTATTTCAGTCTAAACATTTTTAAATCTGAAAAGATATGTTTTTTTTTTAATCATTTAGTTATTTACCTATATTTCCATATAAATATATATATATATATATAAAACACCTAAAAACTTGTTAAGTTTATGTTAATGATGTGTTTTGTACGCTTTTAAGCGAAATTCCAGCAACTCGGGTATTTTAAATTGGGCTTGCGAAAACGAAGGAGAAAGAAGTTGGGAGAGAGCTACCTTGGGGCCGGGGAGTCTCCGATGCCAAAGTCAGTTGAGTATTTTGGAAGTTTGTAAATAATGAGAGGGTCTAGAGACTAGAGAATTTTGTCGTACTTGGAAATTGTTATTTATACCAAGAGTCTGGGGAAGATAGATCGTGCCTGTCCCATGGAGCCCATGTCTTTTTTATTGTTTCTTTTGATAGAGTTCTTTAAATGAGGCATGCATCTGCGACAACGCCATTAATGTGGTGTGTTGCTCGGGCAGTAATGTCATTAACGCGACGTAATTTCCTGATTTGCTTTACTCTTCTAGTGTCTTTGGTGGTCCGTCAATGTTCCCTAGTCAAAAAATAAAATATTCTCTGTCTTTCTCATTATGCCCTGTACGAGTTCCCATGAGCGGGATGCAGCCGAGTGGCGTCATGCATGTTTGTCTCATCAATCATCATTACCTACTTTTTTCTTGCATAGGAGTTGCTAGTTTGAGCATTAGGGTCAGGTATCGGAGCTAAGTCCATAATTACTATCGGTTGAGCGCCTAGTGGGTTTATGAGTGAGGGAGAAATCTCCTTACAATTTACTTACCCAGTGACAATTGATAAATCAGGAATATCTAGTTTTCGACATTAACATCGTGTAATTAGAATAAGTCTACCTACCCAATTTCATAAACCCCAATAAAAAGCAAAGCTCAAAATTTTTCTATAGTTCTTATATAATTTATTTTCACAAAACTCAATAAACGCACATGATCCCAATTTTTTTTTTCCAAATTTCTCAAAGTTTCTAATATCCAACATAGCTAATTTTCACTTGCCTTGGATCTAAGATTAGAAAGAAAATATTAATACGTATCTTGACAATGACTGATCTAAAGGCAACATTTCTTGACTGTACATATAAAATGTCGACAAAAAAATGCGATCTTCTCATAATTATAGAGTTGAGAGAGGTTGTCAAAAAAAGTATTTAGTCTAGAAGGAAGGAATCTTAATTATCAGAACAGAATTGGGCCAAGATCATATGGCACCATACCCCCCATCGAAATATATGCATGCAAAAAACCAAACAAGCTGGACTTGTATGCTCCATCCCCCCTCCTCGTTCCTCCAACACATGACCCGAAAACATCCAAAATTCTTTGGTACTCCAAGCAATCCATTGTGTTGAGTCTGCATCGATCTTGAGGTCCACTCATGAACAGCTTTGCATATATGGCACAATAAGTAACAAGTTCGATAGAGACTTTCTTACTTACCCAAAAAACAAAAAACAAAAGAAAAAAAGATCTTCATGGTAGACCACATGAGTCTTAATTGCATGCTTGCTATGCGTTGGTAAGTCTTAATGTGGGACATATATAGATCCTAGAAAAACATACATATAAACGTGATTCATTTGAATGGAGATCGAGGGTAGCTAGTGTTGGTGAAATATATAATAATATAATAAAAAATACAATTAAATTAAAATTAAAACAAAGTCAGTTTGAACTAAGGTACTGAAATATCGCTCTCTTTAAAGAAATTCAAATCCTCTACGGTGTACAAAGTCTCAAATTAACAGGTCCAACAGAACTACTCTTGACTTGACTCATCCAAAATACAACAGTCCAACTGATCATGGTATAGCCCGAACCAACTCTCTGCACAAATGGTTGAGCCCAAAACTCTACTCAAAGAACACATTTTTATAATCTAAAAAATCTCTCAAAAAATACATACAAAAATACTAACTTTGTACGTACCAAAATGAAAAAGTACTACCTTTGAATAACAACCACACACTGGATGCCAACTTCCATTCAATTTAAAATAATTCAAATACACTCGTAATTGTGCAATGAAATGATGAATAAAGTAACGTATTTTCAAGAAACGGCACAATGAACAATCAGTCACTGCCAAATTAAAGCCTTGTTTGTTTTTAAGACCAAAATCTAAAATTTTAAAAATTTTGAAAACCTTCAATTCCATCATTACAACTTTTTCAAATTCCCATATAAAATAAAATAAACAATTCAACTTTTTCAAATCTCAAAACAAATATAATATTAAAAAATATATTCTAACAATATTTTATTCAACTTTTTAACTTTAATCTTATTTCATCTCATCTCATCTCTAAAAACAAACGAGACCTAAAAGAAAAAATCAACGGTAGAAACTTATGGACCATTAACTAAGAGCCGATAAGAAATTCATTGATAAAATTAAAGTTCAAATAGCTTGGTTGAAAAACGGACGATAATGAACAATTAAAAAACAATTGAGCAAATGAAACATAAAATTCAACCAATGTAAAGAGATAAAGGTTATTGATAAATACTATTTATGAAAAAATACCAACAGCTAGTACTTGCCGACTCTACCCCGGCCAAATGCATGCATGGTGGCCCCAATTTAATTTCTTAATTATATTATATATGCAATTATATATATTCCCTTCATGTGTCTCTTGCTTTGCATTAATTAAAACTGATCATCTCCATCCATCCATCCCGGCCTAGAGCTAGCTCCACTATCATCAACATCTTTCACAAGTCCTCGATCTGATCTCCCTAGCTAGCTAGCTTTGTGATCTCTCTCCAGCCATGAAGAGCTCTCCCTTTTCAATCACCACCACCTTCATCTTTCTCGGCCGGCCGCTTCTGGTTTTCCTTCTCCTCTTTGTTCTCGCGTCAGCCTCTCGCCTCTCCAACCCAACGATAGTATTTCCAGCTTCAGCCTCTTCTTCAAGAAATTCTTTACCTCATCCTCCTCAATATGATTCTTGTGGTTCTCTTTCCCATGAAAAGCCACGTTCTCTGTGCTTTCAACTTCAGAGAATCCACAAACATGCCGGATCATCTCAGCTCCCACCACCAATATCGACCGCGCAACCTAATGAGATCGACCCAAGATATGGTGTGGAAAAGAGACTAGTCCCCTCCGGACCCAACCCTCTTCACAACTAGTCCTACCTGGTCTTGAATTAACCTGCAGTACGTACGTACTACTGTCAATATTATTTCTTCTTATATAATTTCCTGCGTTCATTTACACCAAGCTGTCTAGCCATCGTACTCGCGTCCTCTATATATAAATATATATTTATATATAGCTGCGGAATATATATCTTCCCATTTCGTTGCATCTGATCTTTTTCATGACGTCTTCACCTTAATTTTCATCTTTTTCCTGAGCACAAGTGATGAAAGAAGGTACGTACAACTTGAATATGGCTGCCATTACTGCTGCGGAAGTCGTGGGTAGAAATGAGTAGTACTACTCATTGTATAACCGGCCAAGAACTAAATATATCTTGGTTTTTCTTCTTTTTGTTTTGTTTTGTTTTTTTCTGTTTTTTACTACAAGAAATTCCCTGTTCGATCTAGCACAGGCGACCGACCGATGTTGCTATTTCCATGGCTGTTTTTGGATAACTACTCTTTGATCGAGGTGTGAAAAATTAAGAGGCATGCAAAAACAAGCATGGAAATAGTCTACATCATGACTACGTATACAAACCTCTTTTGTTGTGAATTTAATTTTAGGCTGCAGCTGGGGGGATCAGCGGTTGAATTTCAAGAGAAACCCATGAAGTTCATTAAATTAATGGAGCTATATATAAATATATATATATTTATATATATATAGCTGTCAAGGAGATGGCCTGGCCGAATTCAAATGGTTTCACCCCTTTCCTCTGAGGGCATAATGGACTTCTGGAAGTACGATACCTGTCCCCAATAATTATATATATATATATATATATATGTGTGTGTGTGTGTGTACCATGCAGTATAATGTTGACTCTATGAATTGTTTTACGTGTGATTTGGAGGCATTTTCCTGATTATGTATGTATGTATGTATATGTGCTGTTGATGGATTGGTAATTGAATATAGAAAACACTATTTTGCCCACTTCATATTTTTACTTAATAATTAAAGAAGTGATTTTAAATATATTGATATATTTTTTTTATTTTTTAAATATATTTAAAATATGTAAAAAGAAAAAAAAATTACTGAATAATAAGCACAACGGTAAGGGTGGGGCGGCAGAGTAGCCCCACCCTGGGTGTGGAGCTTTCAGGCACGGCTCAAGTACGTACCATGATGTAGATCAATATCACTGCATCTTTTAACCAAAAAACCGGCACTCCAGATCTTCTTCGTGAAGGCTACTTTCCACCGGCACATTTATTTCTTGGGGATGTTAATTATTAGGCAATTCTAGTCACCAATCGATCTTCTTCTTCATGACTTATCTTTAGCCTCAGTTAAAATGAAGACACGGGGCGGAGATTCCCGCCACTACTTTTCTATAACATTCTTTGAAAGAAAAAGAGAATAAAAAATAGATAAAATAATAAAAAGAGAAATATTAACACAATGGGGCCGGGTGGATCGCCAACTCGGCGGAGGATGAGGTGGCTGCGAACTATAAGGTGGTTTTGCCCACCCCCACACGAGGTGGCTATAGAGTACAACACTTGAGGTTGTTCTAGCAACCACGTTAAAGGGTGTTCTCTACCATTTAAACAAAAAACCAACCAAACCAACCACGTTAACCATTCTTATGGGAGGCGCTGCATTTTACCCTCCACTTTGCTCATGGTGTCTGGTAAAAAATCGAAAATCGATTCCAATTCTATTCCAACAAAACCGAATCGGAGTTGGATTTTTTTTTTAATTTTTCAGTCGGAGTTGAATGTGTTGTTGAACTGGCTCTGACTTTATGTTTCGACTTCGATTTTGTCCTCCAACTCTAACTCTGGATCCGACTTCAATATTATATATATACTATAAAAATATATATTTATCATATATACTAGTATAAGTTAATTATTATAAAATAATATACTTAAATTATAGTATAAATAGACTAATGATAGTTTAGTATATATAAACATCACAGTATTAATACCATATATAATCAAGTATAAAAATAAGTTAGACACTAGAATTTAAAAAAGTTTAATATAATATATTAATAACACATATGTTAATTATTTACTAAATTATAATAACATGTAATTAGACACTAGAAAATCTAGTATATAATTAAATTATAAATAAGTTAGATATTAGTATAATAACATGTAAATAGACTCTAAAAATAATATGTAATACTATAATATGAAAACATGTAATTAGGCGCTATACTATAGGTCTATTATAAAAATAAGTTAGATTTTAGTATAGAAATAAATTAATAGTGAATGATTTAATTTTAATTTTTAATTTTTTTAAAAAATTGAAATTTGAAAACCTAAAAAAAAAATATTTTTAAAATAGACTAAATATGAAACTAAATAAAACTCAAAACCGAAAGTCCAAATTCGACTCCCATTAAGTTGAATTTTGAAATAACTCACTATGATTCAATCGGTGCTCACCCCAATTCCGTACTCCGTAGTGTAAAGGTGTCTATATATTTTTTTAAATATTAAAAAAAAAAAAACACACATTTTTGCACGAGGAGCGAAGTGGGAAAAACTACATTTTCCTATTTAGACCAAAAAGAAAATATTCGAAAAAATATTTTCTGTTATTTCAATTTTCGTTCGCTTTCTTGGTAACCAAACATGTCGGGAGAGGCTCTGTTCGATGCCGCGTTGGAAAGCTGGCAGTAAATTAATAAGCTGGTATATGATGGTGGTCACTATCAACTCGCGAGTAATCAACTACCGAAAACAGAGAGATCTCTTAGATTAATGTTCAGACCTGTTATGCTCACAAACTCGGTCCTCGTTTTTTGAGAGAGAGGTAGAATTCTCGGCCTCCCTTTTAATGGCGCGTTTAACTTTGCTTGCACTCTCTACGATTCTCATTTCCGCTTCGCTACTCAACCTTGCTCTCTCCAAAACCCTCAAACGGGATGGTAACTCCCTGATTCCTCTCTATCTTGTTTCTTTTTTTCTTTCCTTCTTTTTTGGTTGTCGATCTTACCGAACCGAGTTTCACAATTGGGTTCAGTGAAAGCACTGAATGAAATCAAGGCGTCTCTGGGATGGAGNTATATATATATATATATATATGTGTGTGTGTGTGTGTACCATGCAGTATAATGTTGACTCTATGAATTGTTTTACGTGTGATTTGGAGGCATTTTCCTGATTATGTATGTATGTATGTATATGTGCTGTTGATGGATTGGTAATTGAATATAGAAAACACTATTTTGCCCACTTCATATTTTTACTTAATAATTAAAGAAGTGATTTTAAATATATTGATATATTTTTTTTATTTTTTAAATATATTTAAAATATGTAAAAAGAAAAAAAAATTACTGAATAATAAGCACAACGGTAAGGGTGGGGCGGCAGAGTAGCCCCACCCTGGGTGTGGAGCTTTCAGGCACGGCTCAAGTACGTACCATGATGTAGATCAATATCACTGCATCTTTTAACCAAAAAACCGGCACTCCAGATCTTCTTCGTGAAGGCTACTTTCCACCGGCACATTTATTTCTTGGGGATGTTAATTATTAGGCAATTCTAGTCACCAATCGATCTTCTTCTTCATGACTTATCTTTAGCCTCAGTTAAAATGAAGACACGGGGCTGAGATTCCCGCCACTACTTTTCTATAACATTCTTTCAAAGAAAAAGAGAATAAAAAATAGATAAAATAATAAAAAGAGAAATATTAACACAATGGGGCCGGGTGGATCGCCAACTCGGCGGAGGATGAGGTGGCTGCGAACTATAAGGTGGTTTTGCCCACCCCCACACGAGGTGGCTATAGAGTACAACACTTGAGGTTGTTCTAGCAACCACGTTAAAGGGTGTTCTCTACCATTTAAACAAAAAACCAACCAAACCAACCACGTTAACCATTCTTATGGGAGGCGCTGCATTTTACCCTCCACTTTGCTCATGGTGTCTGGTAAAAAATCGAAAATCGATTCCAATTCTATTCCAACAAAACCGAATCGGAGTTGGATTTTTTTTTTAATTTTTCAGTCGGAGTTGAATGTGTTGTTGAACTGGCTCTGACTTTATGTTCCGACTTCGATTTTGTCCTCCAACTCCAACTCTGGATCCGACTTCAATATTATATATATACTATAAAAATATATATTTATCATATATACTAGTATAAGTTAATTATTATAAAATAATATACTTAAATTATAATATAAATAGACTAATGATAGTTTAGTATATATAAACATCACAGTATTAATACCATATATAATCAAGTATAAAAATAAGTTAGATACTAGAATTTAAAAAAGTTTAATATAATATATTAATAACACATATGTTAATTATTTACTAAATTATAATAACATGTAATTAGACACTAGAAAATCTAGTATATAATTAAATTATAAATAAGTTAGATATTAGTATAATAACATGTAAATAGACTCTAAAAATAATATGTAATACTATAATATGAAAACATGTAATTAGGCGCTATACTATAGGTCTATTATAAAAATAAGTTAGATTTTAGTATAGAAATAAATTAATAGTGAATGATTTAATTTTAATTTTTAATTTTTTTAAAAAATTGAAATTTGAAAACCTAAAAAAAAAATATTTTTAAAATAGACTAAATATGAAACTAAATAAAACTCAAAACCGAAAGTCCAAATTCGACTCCCATTAAGTTGAATTTTGAAATAACTCACTATGATTCAATCGGTGCTCACCCCAATTCCGTACTCCGTAGTGTAAAGGTGTCTATATATTTTTTTAAATATTAAAAAAAAAAAAACACACATTTTTGCACGAGGAGCGAAGTGGGAAAAACTACATTTTCCTATTTAGACCAAAAAGAAAATATTCGAAAAAATATTTTCTGTTATTTCAATTTTCGTTCGCTTTCTTGGTAACCAAACATGTCGGGAGAGGCTCTGTTCGATGCCGCGTTGGAAAGCTGGCAGTAAATTAATAAGCTGGTATATGATGGTGGTCACTATCAACTCGCGAGTAATCAACTACCGAAAACAGAGAGATCTCTTAGATTAATGTTCAGACCTGTTATGCTCACAAACTCGGTCCTCGTTTTTTGAGAGAGAGGTAGAATTCTCGGCCTCCCTTTTAATGGCGCGTTTAACTTTGCTTGCACTCTCTACGATTCTCATTTCCGCTTCGCTACTCAACCTTGCTCTCTCCAAAACCCTCAAACGGGATGGTAACTCCCTGATTCCTCTCTATCTTGTTTCTTTTTTTCTTTCCTTCTTTTTTGGCTGTCGATCTTACCGAACCGAGTTTCACAATTGGGTTCAGTGAAAGCACTGAATGAAATCAAGGCGTCTCTGGGATGGAGGGTGGTGTACGCGTGGGTGGGAGACGATCCTTGTGGAGACGGCGATCTGCCGCCCTGGTCTGGGGTCACCTGCTCCACTCAAGGCGATTACAGAGTGGTCACTGAATTGTATGCTTGTCCTTTCTTGTTCTCACTGGATCGGGATTCAACGAATTTAGAAAAATGAGGTTTATATCAGAGTACTGCTTGGTTTATATTTTGCAGGGAGGTTTACGCGGTGTC